>JAFVLL020023630.1:0-12697 GCA_021397915.2 Tor tambroides
GCTGAAACTGATTAACAACCCCCTCTGCTACTTAACTGACCAGATCAATATCCCAGAATTTTAATTGACTTGATGCTATACTCTGATTAAAAAGTTTTCCTTTAATTTTTTTGAGCAGTGTATATTCAACAGTTCTCAGAATGAATATCCATTTTTCATACACTGTAAAAATTAACATTTTAAGTAAAAAAAAAAAAAAAAGGCAATAAAAATTAATGGTGTACATTTTACAAGAAAATATTTCAGTATCTCTAATTTTTTATTATTTTTTCTGAATTTCATATTCAATTAAATGTGTTGCTGTTTCTTTATAATTAGCTGTGAAATTTCTGCCAGTTTTTCAGTGTACATTATAATGTTACATTTTAAAAAGATTGATTTTTTTGTGTGTTTTCATTTTTTTTAAATCGTGTGGAATTTTATTGCCAGTTTTTGTCATTTTTAGTAGTTTTAATTTTTAGTTTTTATACGTTTTTATTTATTTTATTTTTAGTTTTTTTAGTACATCAAGTGAAAATAAATTAAAATAAAATGTTGCAACTGGATTTTTTAAATTTATATCAGTTTTAATTTTATTTCATGTAACACATTTTTTAATGTTTTCATTTTTTCAATTTTAGCTTTCGTTAACTATAATATCTCTGGTGTGGTTATAATAAACAGTATATAATCATTCATTAATTATCGCTCTTGATGTGAACAGGATGCTGCTTCTTTTCTTTAAACGCTGTGAAAACAGCATGCGTAAGTCCCAGACACTTGTGCTAATGCAGTTTAGCGCGTCGAGCGCTTACGTCACTTTCACGCTCGTCGGGTGGCTAGAATGGAGCTCTCGGCTCTCATTAGAGTCCGCAGGCATGAGGCGAGGGTAGACCGCAGGTGATGTTCCTCTCCCTCCATGCAGAAACAGCAGCTCCACTGCGAGGGTTATTACCTCTGCTAAAGGCCTGTAGGTTGAGCTCAAATAACATTGCTGCCCATAACTAAGAAATATGGGATGGCAGCAGCTCTCATTGGCTTTACATGTGCCCCATGTGAACCCACAGGCCCTGTGCAAAATGAGTGTGGACCAGAGCGAAGCTGAGCGCCTTTATTAACCCCACATCAAAGATAATATGAGCGATGTGTGCTGCTGTCGTTTGGGTGTTTAGATGACTAAAGTTGAGCTTGTAATGATTTCTAGTACAAATCGACCAACTCCTGTGTTCAGAATCGCACACTCTCATGCTACTCTTACTATTTCGGTAGTATATAGTATGAACACTGGACAGTATGTACATTCATTTGTATGCATTGATACTGTATCCCATTATGCGATGCACTAGACTTGACCTGCCATTTCTAGTATGATAAATGAATGATTAATACAATTCAAAATAATGCATCTGAATAGTTAATTAGCATTTAAAGCCTTTTGAATTTATCACAGAATTTTCTGCTTTAAATAACAACCAAATGTATAGGAAGTAGTGGATTAAGTCACTTTATTTATATAAAATATTTATTTATTTATTTTACTTTCCTGACTATGCACAATTATATAGTAGTTGCATTTTATTATCTTCAGAACAGTCTTGAAATGATAATGACATGTTCTGAAAATTGTGCACAAAATAAGATTTCAAATAAAATAACTATTTTATTTTCAGAATATATTAATCATTGAAGCATCTGAAGCCTTTTGAATTTAACACAGAATTGTCTGCTTCAAAGCACATGATATCAACAACCAAATACAAGCAATTTATTATATACTGTATATTATATATTCTTTATTCTAACTATAAGCAATTCTATAGTTAGTTGCATTTGAATTTAGCATTGATTTTTTTTCCCTGCTGTCCTTGACCAATCAGAACAGACTTGATAAATGAATAATTACTAAAATAAATGAATATAAATGTATTTTATTTTCATAATATATTGATCATTGACATAAAAACATAAAATAACCGTATTTCTAAGATGATAACTGAATGCCACTCAGTGAATTACAGCATTTGGTTTTATATATTATTTTCAGAAACTAGTTTTCTATATGGACGTGCTGTTGAGTTTTTCTGTTGTTAACTAAGGTGGCGAGCTGAAGGTTGACCTGAGGAAGCTGTTTTGTTATGCAGTGACGCGGGAGGAGCTCTGTGTGATGTAGTGCTCACTTTGACTAAAGCGCTGAGTAAGTGTTATTGTAAAGGTGAATAATGGACAGAATAAAGAGGAGTTTCTGCGCTGTCGACACTTTCACTGAACCTCAGACTCGCACTCCTCCTCACCCCACTGAAATACAGCGGCTCTGTGGAGGATCATTACCAGTGCTGGCAGGAAGTCCCGCCCATCAGTTTAAAGAGCCAATCGCATTATTGATTTGAGGGTTTCCTACAGAAACATATAAGACCTGTTCTTAAGAAGTGCATAGCCACAAAAGAAACGAAACAAAAGAGGTAATGAGTGTGAAATGCTGCTATTTATCATGCACACCGTTGAGTCGCATCCATTCATATCCTCTCACCGCGGTAAAAGAGCCTCATGCCCACAGATCCTGTGTTTTGTGTTTATGCAGAACTGCTTCATTATTCCAGAAAATGCAGCGCTGCATGGGTTTGAGTCACACGTCCCGTTCTGCAGCCTTTCCTGCTCTACTGCCCCACTTATCATCCGCCTGTCCTGCACTAATTCTCATTTTGCATTTTCCTAGTGCTCTTGTATTCCACCCCATTGTTTTAGTGTCACCACTACATTTGTATTCATTCAGTTGAAAATATTTGGAAATCAATATTTCTATTCAGCAGAGATGCATTAAATTGATCAAAAGTGACTTTTATAATGTTACAAAATATTTCAAATAAATGTTGTTCTGTTGAACTTTCTATTCATCTGGGAATCCTGAAAAATAAAATGTATGACGGTTTCCACAAAAATATTCAGCAGCACAATTGTTTTCAACATTGATAATAATCAGAAATGTTTCTTGAGCAGCAAATCAGCATATTAGAATGATTTCTGAAGGATCATGTGACGCTGAAGACTGGAGTAATGATGCTGAAAATTCAGCGCTGCATCACAGGAATACATGACATTTTTCAATATATGTGATGCGATCTGGGAAAACCCATCGGATGTCACGCTGGGACGTTTTCAGGAAATTTGAAAAATAGGTCGAATGTCAGGTTTTTTTGAAAACTTCACTTGTTTAGTGCAGAAAATAGCGATTTATTGCAGCAAGAAGAAAAGACTGTGTCTTTCTCTTATGTTAAGAATGTGCTGCGGAGGTGCTTTCTCTTAACGCCTCAAAAACAGTTAACCTATCAAAATAAACCACGTAACATTTATAATAAAAGTGTATCAGTGCACATTTCCCACCAGTCCTGTGTAAACTATGGCACGCAAAGTTTTTTGATTTATTTATTTGTTTTTAATATCGTGAGATGGTGGAGTGCAAGAGAACAACGCAGTCTGAAGTAGCTGCTCACTTAAACGATCTTGCTCGTCTCAATCTGCTCAATCTTGGTGATGTCAGTGCCCTAAACGATGTTATAATGGACTATTTCACATCCAGAGATGAAGGATCGGATGATGAAGTTACTAAAGAGGAGGAGTCCGATGACAGTCTGTTATATGCACAGGTGCGCTCGCTTTTCTAAATGTAAACTACAAGGTACACTATTCGTGCTATCTAAACATACAAGGGGCGATCAGAAGTTCAGAGACTATGCCCATCATGATAAACAACGGAAAACTGTCCTCTTCAGGGTAACGTTAATCTGTTTGTGTATGATGCAGTATAGCGCTCCTGACAGACAGCTCTCGTTAAACCCCTGAAGTGAAAGTGAAACCCGTCTCACTTTAAACCCATTTTTCTCAAAATTCCATTCCTGAAAATCATAGCTAACAGCCAACTTCAGATAGCCATAACTTTTGTTACGTTCAATAAAAACAGTTTTGGAAAGGGCTTGAACCCAGTTTTGGTATCAAAGCCTGAAAAAGGTCAAATTTCACCATGTGTTGGGTTTTCCTAGATCGCATCACATATTCACATTATATTAATATTTCACAGTTTTACTGTTTTTATTGTAAACTGGTGACAAGAGACTCAAAAACATTAAACATTCATATATCTTACTTTTTAATGGTAGTGTAAATGGCTATCCTCACATGCAAAGTTGGTTGATTACATAATTGCATATAATTAACATTGAATTTTTATATTTTCATTGGATATTATTGAGCATCAGCAGTCTTGAATTCAACACTGCCTTTTCTGCTTTAAAGTCTGTGTAAAGCCATATTAAATATGTGTTCTGAGTTTGTCACACCACAGAAAAATGTGTTATTAACCACCCAACCTTATTTGAATGATTAAAAAAACTCCCAAGTAAATAAACTAAATGATCAAAATCTTGAAAAAATAAGCAGTATTCTCTGATCTCAAACACTGGGTACGTGTCTGCTGTTGAATATATATTTTTTTGATATATATTCATGAATATTTGCTATAATTCTTGACATTGGTAGTAGGAAGAGCATAAATGGAAAACATTGCAGCCTAATTGCATTTAGAAACTATAATTATTAATAGTAATAATAATAATGAAGTAGGCACCTTCCTTATTGCACATGAATCTAATGCTGATTTGAAAGAGCCACAGGCGTGAATTCACTCGAGTTTTGGTGAAGCTTAAGCAGGCGCTGAGTGTGGCGGAGCAGTGCTGCGTCATGAGTCTTTACAGTAAATTAAGTCTTTGTCGTTCTTTTCGGCACAAACACGCCTCCTTTGTATGCAAATGAGTCTCGTGCCGTATTCACTAAAGTCAGCGGTATTTGCCTGCTGCAATTAACATTGTGCTTTTAGCAGCCACCTAAAGCAAGAATTAGAATTTCATTTGATGTTTTATGCACTTTGCATGGATCATGGCAGCAGTAATTCATTAAACAATGATCAAACGATGTGTTATGTATCCAAACACGCAGGGAAGTTCATGCTTTTTGCATTTTAAAGAGATGTTTTAGGTGTGTGGATCGCTGCTGTGCAGTCACAGTAAAATATAAAAGATTGAGGAATTCAGAACTGATCCACAAGATGGGAAATTACTTTAGGTTTGTTTGTCTCATTAGCAATTTTGCAGGTCTAGAATTGACAGTATTACCAACTTCTGCTTTAAAGAAATAATTCACTGAAAAATGATCATTGGCTGAAAATGTCCTCACCTCCAGGCCTTCCAAGATGTAGATGAGTTTGTTTCTTCATCAGATTTGGAGAAAACTAGCATTCCATCACTTGCTCAGCAATGGATCCTCTGCGGTGAATGGGTGCCGTCAGAATGAGAGTCCAAACAGCTGATAAAAACATCACAATAATCCACAAGTAATCCACACCACTCCAGTCCATCAGTTAACATCTTGAGAAACCAAAAGCTGCGTGTTTGAAAAAAACAAATTAATCATTAAGATGTTTTTAACTTCAAACCATCGCTTCTGGCTAAAATTTGAGTCCATAATTCATGATATTGCTTTTTACAGTGAAAAAGTCATCCGCTCTGAATCAGGAGAGAAATCTGCACAAATCAAGAACTAGTTACAAGCCGAAACAGTCCAAAACAGCTCTAAACAAATATGTGACCCCGGACCACAAAACCAGTCATAAGTAGCACGGGTATATTTGTAGCAATAGCCAACAATATGTATTTTTCTTTTATGCCAAAAATCATTAGGATATTAAGTAAAGATCATGTTCCATGAAGATATTTTGTAAATTTCCTACCGTAAATATATCAAAACTTAATTTTTGATTAGTAATATGCATTGCTAAGAACTTCATTTGGACAACTTTAAAGGAGATTTTCTCAATATTTCGATTTTTTTGCACCCTCAGTTTCCAGATTTTCAAATAGTTGTATCTCAGCCAAATACTATCCTATCCTAACAAACCATACATCAATGGAAAGCTTATTTATTTTCAGG
Source organism: Tor tambroides (assembly GCA_021397915.2). NCBI lineage: Eukaryota > Metazoa > Chordata > Actinopteri > Cypriniformes > Cyprinidae > Tor > Tor tambroides. The sequence continues at coordinate 5,956 of JAFVLL020023630.1, forward strand.
TGATGTTAAAAAAAATTACCCTTATGACTGGTTTTGTTGTCCAGGGACACATATGTGGCTGGATTTTGATTTGAGAAGGCAGCATGGACTTTTTCACTGGAGGATTATATTTCACTGGAGGATTATCCGTTATTATGGATTCGTATTTTGGCAAGAAGTGACGTTAAAACATCTTAATGATCAGTGTTTCTTATCGATTCATAAGACATTAACTGATGGACTGGAGTGGTGTGGGTTACTTGTGAATTATTATGTTTTTATCAGCTGTTTGGACTCTCCTTCTGACGGCACCCATTCACTGCAGAGGATCTTTTGGTCAGCAAGTGATGGAATGCTACATTTTTCCAAATCTGATGAAGAAACAAACTCATCTACATCTTGGATGGCCTGATGGTGAGCGCATTTTCAGCAAATGTTCATTCTTAGGTAAACTATACCTTTAAATGAGCATACTTTTGACGTCGAGGAGCTGAAGCATTGCTTGTTTGCATCTCTCCTCCCGCTGTTTTCTGCTGATGAGGTCGGCTGAAGGTTGCATCATTGGCCTGGCTTCTGTCCGTCCTAATTTCCTCCGCTTGACCTTTAACCCCCAGGCTGGAGGCACGAGTCTGTCTCTTTCCAGCTCCTGTCAGGTTCCCCCTGCGGCTGAAGAAACACATCAAGCAGCGGCGTCGAGAAGCGTGCCGTTTCCCCGCACCTGCTGCACTTGTCTTTCAAGAGGTGACTTCAGCTCAGCGGGCCGCCGTTGGTTGTCACCTCTCTGTGATTAGGGTCACGACGCGCGACCTTTGGCTGCTGTCGAGGAGGGTTGAGTATCGGTGGAGGGATGGGAGGGCAGCGTGGGGCATGTGTGTTTCGACGCCGTCAAGCTGCTGCTCTGAGCCGTTGTGGCATTTGTTCTTAGAGCTTGCCATCCTCACACACATTCTGCTTGAATAGATTTATTTTATGTTCTGTTCTGTCCTGCAGCAGAGGCGGTTTTCTGTCTGAGAGAGTTTTTATGTTTGATTTTATTGTTCACGAGGCGAGAGCCGCATTGAAATTCCTCTGATTTTCTTCACCACAAAACATGCTGACTCCTTTCAAAGCTCTGTTTTCTAGGTCATTTTAGTCTGTTTTTGCTAAGTTGATGCTATTTAAGACGGAAGGTCTGTTCAGGAAATAGATGTTACTTTTAAATTCCATTTTTTGAAAGTCTTCCATTGATGTACATTTATAGAATGTTTGTGATTCCAAATGTAACTGACAGCGGTGATGTCACTGTGGTAATCTGAATTCTGTTTGAGATTCTTGCCTCTTCTGCATGAGAAAAGCAATCATATTTCAATATGCAAATTACTGAATTGTGATTGGTTTTCTCTTGCAGAAGATGGAATGCAGAACACAGGCATCTTGAGTTAAACTGTTTACCTTTAAGTTACTAACTTAAACTTCTAGTCTTTTTTTTTTTTTTTTTTTTGGTTTTACAGTGAAATCTTGATCTTGTTTCTCATATTTCCATGTCATCTCAGTTTCCCAGTAGACGTGTCCTTCAGGCTGAGATGCTAGTGGAATATCATACTCCCAGATGTCAACCCGTATTCATTAGCCGAGACCTCATTTCTTAAAAAAAACATCTGTCCAATTTTATTTCATGTCAACATGGATTGAAATTTGACCCTGTTTACTTTATTTAGACATGTTGCTGGTCTTATTGTGAAATCAGTGCATGTTATTCTAAAAATAATGTTTGTCTTCATAATCTTTCATGAAAATTTAATAGCTTGCTCTAACACATTTTGTTTGTGTACTTGTTTCTCTCCTAAGCATCATGGAGAAGTTGTAAAATGGAAGTTGTTTGCACTGCAAGAAACCTTGACTAACATTACACTTCCAATATTTTTATTCAGCAAGGATGCATTAAATTGATCAGAAGTGATAGTAGTCAATTATAATGTTCCAAAAGATTCTATTTCAAATAAAAGATGTTTTTAAACTTTCTGTTCAAAAAATTCTGAAAAATAAAATGTACCATGGTTTCCACAAAAACATGACACTGTTTTCAACAGTAATCAGAAATGTTTATTAAGCAGCAAATCATCATATTACAATGATTTCTGAAGGATCATGTGACACTGAAGACTCGAGTAATGATGCTGAAAATTTAGCTTTGATCACAGGAATAAATTACACTTTAACATATATTCACATAAAAACCAGTTAACCATTTTATATTGTAGTAATATTTCACAATGTTACAGCTTTTTCTGTATTTTTGATTAAATAAATGCAGCTTTCATGAGCATACGAGACAAAAAATACCAAAACTGTTGAACAATAGTGTATAAGTTGACTAGTTTCCCATTGAAAGACCTTTTCATGTATATTCATCTCAGATTGTCTCATCAGAGAAAACACAACTGTTTAGCAAGTCGTGCTTGCGTTTATCCTTTCTGTGTTTTTCTCTCTGCGTCTCTGTGTGTCATTCTGATCATTACTCGTGGTGGCAGACTACAGGAGAACAGAGGAGTCTGGCTGCGCTGGGGCCTGTGTGAAGCAGACCGCCTCCGTTCGCTTGTGTCCCTGCGACGGGCCTGAAAATCTCTGATGGGATCCGAGCCAACAAAGAGACGCGGGTCTCAGTATGCCGTCAGCGTACGCGAGCCAAAAAGTGTGGTTTAGTTTTGTTTTTTTTCCCCTTGGTTTGAAGTGCCGTTTTGAGCAGAATGAAAGACACACTCGATCCTGTTCCGATTATGAAGCTACAAAGCGTGAAACCGGAGCGGAGAGTGTATCTGTCCCGACCATCGAAAGCACAAAGAGCGTTTGAACGGATCCTCTTAGACCATCGTTGTGGCCGCAAATGGAAATCTGGTGAAAGATGTGGACTGTAAAGCGAGCTCTGGTAACGCAAGCATGCAAATCATCCCGTGAGAGTTGGGAGAGGCTGGGAATTTTTTTTCGGCTCAGGCAAGGGCATTGTGAGATGACTAGAAAGGATTCGCTTTACAAAGAGAAATCGGAAGGTGTTTGTGGTCGAAGTGGCTGCTTTGAGTCACTCGGTTAACCTTGCTTTGCTCTCAGCAAAACTTTATAGCTTCTAAATCAAGGCGTCGTGGCATAAATGATTATCAGTGCTGTTTGCTAAGTCAATCTTGAGGTTAATGGTGTGATGAAACCTCCAACACAAAGTATTAAAGTTCAGTGTGTGCGTCGTCTTGCGGCGTTTGTGCAGGAATGAGTCCTCAAATCAGTTGTTAAGTCATCAGACGTGTTAGTCAAAGGTTTTTGCACCAAAAACATATATAAGATTACATAAACCCTGCAGAATCTGCAAAATGTTAATAATTAAAGCTTAATAGTTTAATTAATAGCTTTTCAGGGCACTACTAAATAAAAAAGCAACATGCAATTTTTATGATCCCTCGTTTTTTAAATTATTAATACTTTGCAGATTCTGTGAGGTGTATGTGAACTTATGACCAAGCAAAATTTTTCATGCATATTTTTCACCCTCCTTCTGGATTACAGGCTTTTTGTGTCTTTATATTTAAGGCTTCTTTACGTAAATGAAGTCAAACATTACATGTAGAAATACATAACTAAATAAAGATTTCTTTTTTTAAATACTAACCATTTGTATGAGTTTGCAAACCCATTGCATGAGTGCTCATGCCTGTTTTGTACTAATTTCATGCTTATTTTTCAGCTTCTCTCTGAATTAAACAGGCTGTTTGCTTTTCTGTATTTAAGACTTCCATATGTACATATAGATTTCTGATCATAATAATGAAGTAGACTTGATTATGGTAGTGATTGGTTAACATCAGGGTGCTTCAGTATGTTATGTAAATGACATTTTTCTATCTACTTCTTCTGAAGTGATGGTTTGTGTGAAAAACAGACCCACATTTAAGTCATTATTTGATTAATTTATATTTAATATTGATTTGCATGCTTCAAAACACAATGATGGTCATGTCTTCCATCAAAAAAATGTCCTGTTAGTGCAATGTGTGCTGTTGCACATCATTTGATTTTGTCTTTTAATCTCACAATCTAAGAATAAAAGTCTGTATTGTTAGATATAAGCTCACAACTGAGAGAAATAGGTCAGAATTGTGATATAAAAATGTTGCATTTACCATTTTCTTTTATTCAGTGATGGAAATAAGTTTCCATATGCCTGTGATTTACATGCGACTGTCATATTGTCAGAATTCCTCCTATATGTCACTAAAAGTGCACCGTTAAAAGCCACTGTTCCCCGCTCTCGGATCAGATAAAGCCAACAGCAAGGTTTTCACTCCGTGCAAACTGTCTACAAAGGCTGCATGTGTAATGCTGAATGATTGCGCTTCTCTGTATCTGATTGTCCTTGAGATCAAACATCAAATATGATATTTCATGTCTTGTTTTTTTTTCACCAGATGCTCCCCGAGTCGTTGTGAACACGGAGGGAGATGCTCGCAGTCGTGGAGCACGTTTCACTGCAACTGTTCTGCCACGGGCTACAGCGGAGCGACCTGCCACAGCTGTAAGAACGCCTCTGAAATACAGACCACTTCCTGCACGCACTTCAAACGCTTCCTGTGCACTGATTCCTTCCACACTCAGAGTCAAGGACGGATCAGACGCAGAGAGAATAGTTACTCCGTCCACGTGATGTTCCCTAAACTTCAATATTTGATCACTGTTTATGATAAAACTCGGTTACAGTGGCAAAAATTTCTTCATTTATGGAATGCAAAATCAACATGCTTCATTCTGTAGATTTTGACATTTTGAATAGAATAACAACATGCATTCATATTCATAATATGTTTATTATGCTTATTCATGTTCACATAGCTGCACTGAACTGCATCCATTAGGGCTTTTGTCCAAAAGTTTGCATATTTGGAGAAATCTTGATATATTTTCATATTTACTTAATATTTCTATCATTTACATTCTATTCCATGGCTTGGCACTTACTTTTTTCCCAAGGAGCACAATTTAGGAGCAAATTCAGCAACACATTAGACTAACAGAACATTATTTGAGCTAAGATATTTTTTTTTTTTTTTAGTAAGGAGCAATTTAGAAGCACATTGAAAAACTTTAGGGGTACGAAGCTACAAGGGTTTACATTAAATTAAATGCATGACAGATACAATTAATCATAAAAAGGCTCAATTTAATTATATACAAGCTGGAAATACTCAGAGACTCTTATTTTGAAATGTCTAAGCTACACTTTTGGTAGGTATTGATATTGGTATTGGTAGAATGTGCGTCGCACTTTGATTTTCAGATATGCAGCGCACATATTTATTTAATGAAATCATAGGCTTTTGGGGTTTAATAATCATATTAGGCTGTATAACAATTCCTCTTTTTCTCCTAAAATGATAATTAAGACTAATTAAAAATTTAAGATACATTAAATTTCATAAAAGAATGAATATATTTTACACTTCGCACACATCTATTTTTAGTCACAAATGCAAGTGAAATGCTCTGTATTCATCATAATTGATTATGTGTGGAAGTGTTTATTATTAATCGCATCATAAGTTTGCAGATGTCATTTTGCAGCCTATGGTAGTTTTAATATCTATTGAGTTCTGAAACATACATATTTTCTTTGCATATTGAGCACTTTTATCCCAAAACATCAAGGCAAATTGAATTCCTCATGATATGAGGCCTGTAAGGAAACAATATAAAACATGACGCAAGGTCAGGCACTCCTTAGCTGCAGAGCTCCAGTTTTACACGCTTATGGGTTTACACAGAGTCCTCAATGAAGTGAAAAGGCCCGCTTTTGGTGCCGTAAAAGAGTGGGGAACAGATTTGGGCTGAAATGAAGCACACGTCACTCAAATGTTTAATGGTGGCAGCATTTAAGACGTTCACACTTGAGCAGTTTTAAAGGGTGAGCGTTATTGAGAGGGACTTTATAGAGCAGCCCCATAATTAGATATCACATAAAGCTGATGTCAGTCAGAGGAGCGTTTGAGGTTTAAAAATGAAAGGACATTTCTGCAGCACTGTAGCTGGATATATCTGCACTTTCACTGTTTTATATATATTTGTATGGTTTGATGTTGACAAAATTGAGATTGAAACTAAGTAATATTTTCTCCTGGTAATTAGACATATAAATACAGATATATGGATGTTCAATAAATAAATATAAAATATTATTATTATTATTATTATTATTATGCTTTAATAATAACAATACAAATCGGGGGGAAAATATAAATTACTATACATATATAATTACTATATATATAATTTTATTTTATTTAAAAAATTAAAAGACATTACAATTACATTTTTTTATTTTAATTATTATTCTAGGCTTGTGAGGTTGTTATAAAGCTTTATTAGTTCTCATAATCTCAAATCTGTCCATCTCAAATATACATTTTATAGAAACCGATTGCTCTACATTTTGCTTTCAATGAAAATTATATAACCAGAGTATCAATTAAAATGAAACAAAGAAGCAAACAAACAATAAATATTTTTTAAATAGTATGCAAGAGTGTATATTCATTTTTTTATTATTATTTTAATTTTAATTACTATTCTGGGCTTGCGATCAGGTTGCTATGAAGCTTTATTAGTTCTCTTAATCTCAAATCTGTCCATAAAAGCGATTCTCTTCTATCTCATGCGTTTGAAATATGAAACAGATTGCATATAGATTGTAATTATTTTCCTTGAAAGTGAAACCTACAGTAATCCATTTCCTCCCTAAGCACCTTAA
>JAFVLL020023632.1:0-14014 GCA_021397915.2 Tor tambroides
TTTAATAATATAATACATTTTTAAGGGGAATAATATATGCATATTTATTTTATTAAATTTATGATCATACATTTTAAATAAGAACAGGCCATTTGATTTAACTACAGGCCATATGTTGTTTGTAGCCTAGCCTGTTCACCCACACTGACTCCAGTCTTCTTTACTAGAAAAAGCCATACAAATACTTCCTTTTCTCTGTGAACATCTCAACAATCTGCAGCTCAGGCTAATTACCGCATCAAAACACTGTTTTCAAGAAATCAAATCAATGATCTGGAGCCGTGTAGCCTAAAGAGTGCTACTGTTTTGTGTGGTTTGGTTTATTAAGTGAAGAACAACCTCAAACAAAAGCTTTTGTGAAAGTCTAAGCAGATCAGCAATCTACCATTTCAGTCTCGGATGAAAATATTGATCGTTTGACATTCTTTCACCGCACTCATCTTTAAATCTGCCTTTGACGTTCACAAGAAACGTCCACTTATGCACGAGCGCAGAATCGGTCTTAATGAGGCCAGCTGATGGTTAAAAGATGATTTCAAACTATTCAGACAGTAAAAATGGAGGCAATGATTCAGGAATGGATGAGTCAGACGTCCTGCTTGTTCATATTATGAAGCTTTGAAGAGGCAGGGAAAAAATCGGAGGCTCACGGTTGGATAGAGCACACCTCACCGCTTCAGTCACTGGTCTGGTGCAAATATGTGTTTACAGTTGTCTGCGCAATGAACTGTGTGTGCAAGCACATGAAACTGTGCCTTCAGGTGTAACAGTGATCCCAATATCATCTCCAGTTCACCAATTAAAATTTGACTTTATTAAAAAGAAGCTCAAAATGCAGCTTGAAATTGTCCATTTCCCTCCCATTGCTGATTATACAACAGGTTTGTCTCTGCGTCCTGGAGATGTCAATTTTCAGTCTCAAGTGTCTCTCAGTGGGATCTACAGCCCTGTATTTCGTCCACCTGACAGTCTGGCGGTGAACACCTGCAGCATGCATAATGACTCTCTGCACTGCTATATAACTCTCCCCTGAAGAACAGACACTCTGAAAGTGTCAACACTTTTTAGGCACTACAATCAAAACGTTCACTTTATATGAGCTGTGATGATTTGTTTAAAGATTCATTCAAGTAAAAACTGAATACATAATGCCAAACCATTTTTCAAAGTGAGACATTCATACATAGTTTATCAGGAGGAGTCTCGCAACAACCCTACAACTGACTAAAAGAAAAGGATCAAACAGCACAAGTGAAGTAGCTTACAACTGTTGATATGCACAGCATTACATCTAGAAATAAGCAAAGAAAGAAAGAAATGTTTCATACTTTTAATTTTTGAAGTGTAATGATAATGTAGCTATTATTGTGACAAAAATAAAACTATATTAGAGTTGTAACAGTATATGTATTATTCGTACCGAAAAATTTCGGGTCTTTCGGTTCAGTATGCATGTGTACCGAACAAATAGTCTCATCTTTCAAATTATGTCCATTTTTTCAGGAAATTCGAACAATAAATACCGTTTTGGCGCTCTTTGATGTGGCGTGACAGATCACTGTATAAACACCTTAGCAGAGCGCGATCATCCCTTCCTCTTTACGACTAGTTTTAACGCAAAATAAACATGAACAAACATCTCATGTAATCAATCGATCAGTGTTTCAACTGCAAACAAAATGTCAAGTAGCATTTCATTTACCTCAGGAAAGTCATCAGTGTCCACAGCTTTTATAATTTAGAAGTTAATTGAAAAACTGTATTATGTGCAATTTACATGTTTGCATACAATTTTTAAGTTGAGTGTTGATTATTAGATTTAAAAATAAATAGTAATTAAATTTAAGTTTAGTCTCTGTTGTTAATTGTAACCTCATAGTAATGTAAAAGGGCTCCCTATAGTTTAGAGCAGAAGCTGAGGCAGATTTTAATCTCTAGGAAAATTTTAATTATAATTGAATTTATTTAAAGAAAGAGCAACTTGTTCAGTAAACCACTGTTTAATAAAAAAGAGAACAATTACCCATTTCAATGTGTTCTGTATACTCAATGTTGGATGCTTATATATAAAAATTTCAATATCAGTATGATATTGGTCAAAAAAATACATATAATATACATATGTGTAATCTATATATATGACCCTGGACAACAAAACCAGTCAAAATCTGAAAGCTGAATAAATAAGCTTTCCATTGATGTATGGTTTGTTAGGATAGGACAATATTTGGCTGAGATACAACTATCTGAAAATCTGGAATCTGAGGGTGCAAAAAAAAAAAAATCAAAATCAAAATATTGAGAAGATCACCTTTAAATGAAGTTCTTAGCAATGCATATTACCAATCAAAAATTAAGTTGATATATTTATGGTAGGAAATTTACTAAATATCTTGATGGAACATGATCTTTACTTAATATCCTAATGATTTTTGGCATAAAAAGAAAATCGATGATTTTGACCCATACAATGTATTGTTGGCTATTGCTACAAATATATCCATGCTAATTATGACTAATTTTGTGGTCCAGGGTCATATATAATGCAGTAATCTACAAAAAAAAAAAAAAAAAGTAAAATATTGTTTATTTAGAATTGGAATAATATTGGAATAATTACATTTTAGTACACACACAAACACACAAAATGGGCTCTATAAATTCAATGTTGGATGTTTAAATATAAAAATATAATTATCAGTATGATATTGGTCCTAAAAAGGCTATTTTAGTAGTAATCTTCATCATACCGTGCTTAAACCACATGCAATTCTTGCACGAATAACAGAATGCGGTTTAAGAAAAGGTCAGTGCAAACAGAGTCAAAGTCGAAAGCTGAACTTTAAGCTTTGCGATACAACAGTTGACCTACAATCCATAGAGTTTATTGCATTGGAAAACAAAGCCATGATGCATGTGAAAGAGCCTTAGAAACATGTACAGGAAATAGATCATCTTCTCACCAGCTCTAAAACCATCAAAATAACTTGTGTCCTCTGTTACAGCCACACAAATGTCTGTTCGTCTTCCGTCGATGCACCTCACAAACAGCTAACTGTCTAAAATGATTATATATCAGTGGTTGATGGCTGACAGATACTAATAGGGTTTTGCTAAGCAGTAGGCGCACGCTACCAGCGGGACGCGACAATTGCATTTGGCTGGATGTAGAAGATACGAGGAACGAATATGAAAGTCTAATTGTACAATACAGGGCTCCGACTGCCCTGCGGAAGGACAGGCCCTTTCGTGATGCATTCTGTCGTCCGCTCATCAAAGTGACGGACGTGATCCGACAGTGCCATAGCCTCAAGTGAGACCAAAGCATGATTTTGCACTGTCACTGTTTGGTTGGTGGAAATAACAGCTGATGCAGAAGAGAAACAGTGAAAAACGAGAGAATCGGAGCGCGCAGAGGGGGCTCATTGCCTATTGTCATATGTCGTGTGAAATTACAAGTGAAGTGGTGTTGTGAGAAATGAAACCGGCAGTCCCTTGAGCTCAAATAAAAGGGTTTTCAATTTTACTGGTACTTAAAATGGATATATATTCTGATTCATCCAAAAGGGCATTAATTAGAGAGAGAAAAGGGAGTGAAAACTATTTACAAACCAGTGTGTAGTTTACACTGTAGCTGCTACTGTTCTATAAAAATAGCATTTGAAACCAAAATATGCTACACTGCTGTCACATGACTTCCTGATGCAAGTGAGTGTCTTCCAGTTCCAGTTTTAGAAATAAATGTGGTTATTTTGCATTTTTAATTCAATGTTATTTAAAAATGTCTTAACTTTTGGCAGTCCAATCAATTAACAACCTCAAAGAAAAACTGAAAGAAAAAAATACATAGATTTAACTATATATATCCATACAATTCACTAGGGCTGCCCTCGACTAAGGATTTTTCTGGTCGACTAGTAGTCGTTCATTTCAAACATTAGTCGACTAATCGCACGTTTATTAATAAACCATTTAAATCATTATAATGACCCTTTAATTGTCTACATTGCCTAATAAACTCAAGCCTCAAGCACACGCATAAAGCTTGCCACAGCGCACTGGCAGAAGTAATGATTATAATTGTGTCAAGGGAAAAACAGTAAGGAGACTGCATTAACATTTTAATAATTTGATGAACTAGTGCTTTCTTTGTTTTCGGTTTAAGAGATGAAGTCGGCGACACTGACTCGTCTCATCTCCACAGTATGTGGACACGCCTGTATGCATGTTTCATACGGATTACATAATCTGAGAATTTGTTTTCCATTTGAATTGGTTCATTTGAAAGTAGACATTTCACTCTCTATAGATATATTTTTAATGTCTGTAAGGCGAAGATATACACAGAGTTTCACGCTCAAGTTCACAGAAACCGAGACGGCAGAAAGCACATCCTGTTTGCTTTCATTATTTTACAAAAGCGCGTTTTGTTGTTATTAATAGCGCACACAAATAAATGTAGAATCTTTACAGATTCAAAAGATGCATTACTCTTATCTGTATGACCAAAAGTGACGGAGTATTTTAAGTGACGCACCGGCGCCTCCATCTGTCCTGCAGTGAGCTACTGTTCAGCCTCCACACTCCACACAGACAAAGAATAGCGCACATTTCTCTAGGTTAACATTAGATTGAGCGGCTATGTAAAGTTGCTAATACTTACATATTTCAGATGATAAGCCATATTTGAGGTCGATGAATGATAGGTGAGCGTTTGGATGTCCTGTCTGATGTACTGTATTACCATAGTCTAGCTGTTAATGATCTGTCCGTCACGGACTGCGTGACTTCGCCTGTGGATTTTTTTTTCTGCAACTAAGCGACTAATAAAATTTTGGTCGATCAAGCCTCTTATGGTCGACTAACGATTAGTCAACTATTAGGGGGCAGCCCTACAATTCATAATTATGTTTTTTATTGCTCAAGAACCCAAGATTATATATATATTATTACTAAATATATTTATTTAAATATTTTTTTTTTGTAATTGTGGTATGATTTAAAATAAACTATACAAAGCATATATAGTAAATAAAAAAACAGTTAATAAAACACACACACACACACACACACACATATATATAAATAATTTAATATATTAATAATTAATATATTAATGCATTAATATAACAAATATATAATTTATAATAAAACAAATGTAAACAAATAATTATAATATATATTTTATATATATTATATATTTATATTTTAACAAATATATCATATAAATTAATAGTATTATCATATAGTAATTGTGGAAGTATTTAAATAATGGATTAATATAACAATATAATCATATATAAGACAACAAAATAAAGAAATTTTGAGAACTGTATATTTAAATAGTTGTGAGTTGAAGTAAATGTATATGTACTGTAAAATACGTATAAAATATATGTATGTTAAAATAGATGTAAATGTGTGTATTTGTGTGTGTGTGTGTGTGTGTGTATGTATATATACAAATACAGACACAAAGTTTGTTTCTATAGCAATAATTTTCAGCATCTTTAAAATACTGTCTGATTTATCTGCACTTTCCCAAGAGAAATTTACTATGTAAATTGTCTAACAGCTTAAGCACAATCTAAAATCTAAATTAAAAAACACAAAAGCCGACAATTTCACACAGACAAGCACACATTCCATGAATAGTAAATGGTAAAGACTGTTCCATAAACCCAGTTATGAAATTACCAAGTGTGTGTGTGTGTGTGTGTGTGTGTGTGTGTGTGTGGCAAATAGTGACAGTGCAGACACTTGTGAAATGAGCCAGTCAGTGCAGTGCACTCCAGCTGAGAGTGAAGTTACACATCACATATCGAACGGCCTGTAGTTACACCTCGTGTGATGACGATGACCAGCAGCATTTGATTCTGAATGTGAACACAAACGCTCCAAGCTACAAAAGCCTAAACTGATGCATCACTACATCCCAAAATCAGGCATTGGCACATCCGGTTCAATGGCAAGACATTGCGTAGATTGAAAAATTAAGGTCAGTAAATAAAACTTAGAACAAATGATTTCCAAAGAGCTGGAAAACTAACCGTGAAGAACAATTTTATGCACCGAAATGGAAGAGAACAGAAATCTATACCAATTGGAAAGCACCATATAGTGTAATAATGTCCCAACAGCACCCATCTCTCTCTTCTTCCCTGTGGGACTGTTAAACTATAATCAAACTCTATCTAGCATGTTTTTAATAAAGCAGCGCGATCACATTCAGTTACCTAGGTCATGTTCTAGCTCTCCTCCTCTGCTTTAACATTCACGAGACAAATGAACAGCTTAACATCGCTTTGTCTTGTCTTGTCTCTTTCAATCCAGCCTCCGAAACATCTCATAGCAAGCTGTTCAGTTACACTAATGACTCTCAGTATGGGAGAAATAGCTCCAGAAATACACGCTCATGACTGCGCTGCACAGGCATAAATCAAAGGCATCATTTCATCCAGCCGGTTGGTGATTGTGATGTGTTTGTGCACCACTATGGAGGGGGAGGGGGAAACATCAGCAGGCAAGCCTGGAGAGGAAATGGTGGTTGCCTTGGAAACCCTAGGCTGAGGAAGAGAGGGAGCGCGAGAGAGAGAGAGAGAGAGAGAGAGAGAGAGGAAAGGAAAGGAAGAACAAGTGAACAGGCGATGAGAGTATACATGCAGAGTTGTCCCAAGCATCGCTGTTACCAGTTGTTTTTGTTTTGAGGGAATAAAGACTAGTTTAATAGATCTGTCTATACAGAATGTTATATATATATATATATATATATATATATTATATTATATCATACATTAATGTGTTGTGTGTGTGTGTGTGTGTATTACACACATATTACATTATTGAAATCAAGAGATGTATATATTAATATTATTTAACCTAGGCTACGAGTTAGCAGTTGTATTTTTACAACAAATATTAATAAATACTGTAACAAATGTTTTGACTTAATGTTAGTTATTGCATTAACTAATGTTAGCTAATAAGTGCTACCATATGGCTCAAAACAAACAAAAAATCGTAACTATTAGGTTCAAACTGTGAACCAAAATAGCAAAGCATTTACTGTCAACTTTTCCACCCTTATGAAAATTTCCATGGTTTTATTATAGGTAAAATGGTAGCAACCATGCTTTTTTGGAGTATTGATTACCATTCATATAACCACAGTTTCACTACAAATATAGTACAATGGTTAAAACATGGTTAGTGTTAGAAAGCCATGGTTAATTTGTGGTTACCATGGTTTAACTATAGTAATCATGGTTTTCTGGTTTTATTTGTAGTAAAACCACGGTTAATTTGGTCACACTTTATTTTAAGGTCCATTCTCGCTATTAACAAACCATTAACTACGACTTTTGCCTCAATAAACTACTCATTTGCTGCTTATTAATCGTTCATATTTGTAAAGGCAGTGTCAAGGTTCATCAAAATATGTCTTAAATTAATCTGAAAACAAAACAAATATTGTAACCGATAGAAGGTTTTACTGTCCATAACATTCTAACGCTAAAACAAGCCATAATAACTAACATCAAGCAGGTGGCTAGTCAGGCAGCTAGCTAACATTAGCAACCACTACCTAGCTAGCCTCTGCTAGCATGCAAAATTGCACCACAACCTTGTATGTCAAAATTCCTTTAAACTGTCAAGCATTTGGGACTGACAGCATCAATCTAGTCCAAATGTGTGGACTACTGAGAGACTTAAGAGAAATAATCTAGGCTAAATACAAGTCATGATTGCTGTGTTGACAAAAAATGCACTTTTTATCAGCACTGTAAGCACTGTACATTTTCTCCACTGAGGTCTCAGTGCATTACTGTCAACATATTTATGTTTGTTTTTACAAACTGAGGTAAGTCAAATTTGTCGCATATGATTTCGTAACACTGCTAACATTCCTGACATTTACCTCTAACTTTAAGCTGACGATTTGCGCAAAATTACAACTTTTCCTATTATATCTGACTGAGTAAAAACCCATTCATAGAGCTTTAAACCAAAATAAGGTATCGGTTCTTTCTATCTGGTTGCATCATACATTGTGATGGTACCCAGACATATCAGGGAGGGTTTGTCTCCATGTTTCTCCCATAACCCCCACACAACAATAACAACTTCCACAATATTACAGGTTGGCTCATTTTAGCTGAAACTACCTTCCCTCACAGATCTACTGGCAGGTTTGGAGAGCCCGTCCTCAATCTCTTTCCAAAATGACAAACAAAAGTTTCATTAATACATATAATAAGACCAGGAGAATGTCTTGTTAGAAAAATACTACCAAAAATACTAAAATAGTACAACAAAAAATGGACACTTCTTTTGTCCTAACTAGGCACAATGCAACAACCAATTTGTCTGTCCACACTAAATGTAAAACTGCATAGATGATAGTTAATGTACAGTCATGAGGAGCAGAATTCTGGACCAATGAGAATTCACAGTGAGCGAAGCAACTGTGCAAAATGCCATTCCACTTGTCGATTGTTGTGGTCAGATGAAAAAGATGTTCAGTTGTTCAGATGTTCAGGGTTGTTGCATAAAACTTAGTGTTACTACATCACACCTGGTAAGGACAATGTGGAACTGGTTCCTCATTTTGTAGGTTCCTCTTGAAGTTCCTCATCAGGATTTTGTACACCATACTTATGGATATGAAAAAGACCAATGCTAAGAAACCCAAACTATATGAATGTATATGTAGAGGTTACTCACACGGCACAGTCCGGAGGTAGAGGTTGTCACGTATTATTTGTTGAAGCTCGTGGTCCACTGAACCCTTCTGAAACCGTAGGTTGAGATAATGCCGGAGATCTTTATCCACAACACCTCCTGAAAAAGGTAAATTTAAAAAAAAAAAACAAAGTAAGTTAACTGGTAAATGCAGAACCTGAGACACTCACACAATTTTTTAATGAAGTTAAAGTGTGTAGCTCCACCTCATTATATTTTCTTGTCAATTGCTGACAGGGTGTACAGCCTTGTAGAGTATGGTTGGGTAGCATATAATAAATAACAATAAAAATTCATTTTGCCATTAATTGTAATAATCCAGTGAGATTTTTGTTTGCAGAGTCTGAGTCTGACAACAGCCAGTGCTCCACACAGAGATCTGATCTGATCCTCATCCAGTCTGTCTGGAATGACATGAAAAAACTGAACAAACTGAGACAGACTAAATCCAGAAGAACTGTGGCAACGTCTCCAAGATGCTTCAAGAAACCTATCTGCAAAGCTACAGTACTGCTAAAAATTTTAGGCACTTATGTAAAAATGCTGTAAAATGAGGATGCTGTCAAAAAATAATGTCATAAATAGATTTTCTTTATCAGTTAACTTCTATTAACTAAATTAAATCAACATTTGGTGTGACCATCCTTTGTGTTTAAAGCAGCTTTTGCCCTATGTGCACTTGCGCATAGTTTTTCAGGTAGCTTTACAAGTAGGTTTCTTGAAGCATCTTGGAGACGTTGCCACAGTTCTTCTGGATTTAGTCTGTCTCAGTTTGTTTCAGTTTCTTCATGTCATACCAGACAGACTGGATGAGGATCAGATCAGATCTCTGTGTGGAGCACTGGCTGTTGTCAGACTCCTTGTGCAAACAAAAATCTCACTGAATTATTACAATTTATTACAAAATGAATGTTTGGAAATGTAAACTGACTAAATTTCCTACGGACACACTACAGCAAAAGATAAAAATAACTGAAAAATAACAATTTTTAGCTGGTGAAAATACTAGAGTTCTAATAATTTTGGCAACCACTGTATAATTATATTATATATATATAATTTTTTTAATGCATCTACACTAGACAAAGTTGTTGGTTTGAATGCATAATGGTATGTTTGAATAAGTGGAGTTCCACAAGGTTCACTCTTAGGTCCTTACAAATTATGTTTGTTTTCAAGACTCTCAGGCACTTCATGAAATCCTTTATACAGCATGTGTTACTTAGCATTAGCATGTCCAATTTGTTGAGTCTGAATAAGCTTTTCAAAAGCTGTAAACTGTCACATTCAAGCACGTGATATTTAGAGCTCGTTTCAATTTAATATGAATAACTGTATTTTAAATACAATGCGATTCCCTAAAGATTCCCTTTACTGACGCATTCAACAGACTGTGTTGTCTGGCTTATATTTATCAGACAGATAGTCTTCCAAAAATTTCCCTAACAACATCTTGAGCAAAAGTCCCTGAGCGACACCAAGACAAATGCTGAAAATAAAAGGTAGCTTGAGAACTTGTGCTTTCTACCTTTTCTCTAAGGTGAACAAAGGACAGAAAAATGACAAATCATCTCACGCTACTCTGCCTTAAGAGAGCTAAGCAGCTGTACCTTTTTTTTCCTTCTCCAATCATAACCTTGACCATTCGGCACAGCTGAGCATGGATACACTGCTTGGAAATTCAAAAATCCAGCACAGTGTGTGAGAAGATCCTTTGAGAATAAAAGCATCTGGCATAAACCTGCACACCATTTCACAAGTTCAGAATACATTACATCTCATTGTCACCGCTTAACAAAGGCAAAAACCTGGTACTCCAAAATCCGTTCATGGAAGGTGTCTAAACCAGTTTTCCTTTATAACATCACCACAATCTTTTTCTCATAAAGCTAGGAGAATCACCATTGTCAAAATTTTCTATTGTCAAATCTCTGTATGACATTGTGAATGGAAAACGACGCTCAAGTAAAAAAAAAAAATACAACAATCAAGCTTGCACAGCTGTTGCGGCGGAAAGGACACTTTAGAATACCGTCACACCATTCCAAGGAAATGACAAAAGGAAACATCTCACCAGCAGACTTCTTTGGTCAGGAATCCTAAATAAATATCTCACTTGTGATCATCCATAATTATAATGGCCTTCTCCTCCCCCTCTTTCCCATTAAACTACTGTATCCCAATTGTAATTCCAGCGGTCCAGATGATGCGCTCCTCGGTCACTGGCTTGGATCTACTCACCCCTTCCAAAATCCTTGTACCCCTTTATGCTTTCAATCCTATTTTAAACTAGTCCTTTATACATCAGTGGATGCAGCAGTGATGGAGTCTTCCGTTCTGCAGCTAATTTAATCCAGAGGAGAGAAGGAACGCGGGAGGAGGAGGAGGAGGAAAAGAGACGGAGTCGTCGACAGTCAGGAGACAACAGAGAGAGGGAAAAAAGGTTCTGCCAGCCGAGAGCCTATCACAATGAAGCCTGTATTCTCATTTGCTAGGTGGTTAGTGAAGTCTAATATCGCCCCCTGACTGCAAATAACGGTACTGCAATGGATGCGGGTGAGTGTGCGTGATACAGATGCTTTTGGACACACCACCAAAAAGGCCAGCTTGTTCACACCAGATGCTTCCTGCTAGTTGGCATCGTGTGAACTTGTTGACCTTGTGAACACATCAGTGTCAAGAGTGAAGACGGCAAGTAGTAGCGTGCACTCAGAGAGCACAATGACCGGCCAAGTCCAGCCGGAAATTAATAGGCTATTTAAAAGTTACTTAGTGTGCTAACAATTACATTTCTCTAAAACTGGTTAGTTGTAACTTTGCCTACAAACTAACACATGCTTTAAGGACAATAATTTTAATCACTATATATTTATTTTATACATTTAATTATATATATTATATATATAAAATCATTACCTATCCATCGATAGCTAGATAGCTAGACTTTTTTGAGCCATATTTAGGCCCCGTTTACACTAGTGCGTTTTCGTTTTAAAACCCACAACTTTTGCTACGGTTGTGCTTATCGTTTACACTACTTCGGCGTTTTCGAGGTCGAAAACAGAGATTTTGAAAACGCTGCAGACCCCATTTTAGTTTGAAAACTCCGGGGTTGCGTTTCAGTGTAAACGGACTAAAACGGAGACTTTTGAAAACGACGGCGTGGCTGCCCACATTTGTTCTGCGTATCCTTGACGACCGTGTAAACAATAACATCATGCGCATTATTGTACCCATAGATATGTATTGGTAGATACCCCATTCGACCGCTCCAAGCACGCAGACACGTCCGCCATCTAAATAATAGGGAATCTACCTCTACATACATATTGTACTTGCATGAATGGTCATGTGACATGCGTTTTCGGTTGTGTAGTGTAAACGGAGATCGTTTTTGAAACGCAGCGGAAACGCCAGTGTAAACGGGGATCGTTTTCATTCTAAAACAAAAACACACTAGTGTAAACGGGGCCTTAGTGGGGTCCACAAATCTGAGAGAACGTTAAAAATTTAGGATAATATATAAATATATAAAATATAAATCCTAATAATATAAGAAAATATGCGGACAATAATTTGGACAATAATTAAATAACAAAAATGCTAATTAGAAGCATAAAGAAGCAATGGAGGAATTTTATTGGACTATATTTGCTAGTGTACAAGAAGTTAAATAATAGCAGATATTTTAAATTATTTTAAATATTAAAATAATATTTTTGCAATATCTCCTAAGTGTTAGTTTACGAAAACTGATTTCTCTTATGCATACAATTATTTTTTGCTTTTTTCAACAACAATTGCTAACAACTATGGCAAAATAGCTAATTGTGGTTCTGCTTGGCTGTAACGTAACAAAATAAGGTTAACTGAAAATCTAGTTCAATTTCCTGTTTTACAAAAACGCATCAACTTTCATACAGTTTTTAAGCAAGAATATGTGGAACTAAATTAAAACCACAATTTCCTTACATATTACTTTGTTTATGGCAGCAGTGACAGATCGACAAGCTACTGCAATCTCCCACATTGGAGGATATTGACGGTAAACTGAGATCAACATTCTGTTCCAAAAGATTTGATTTCAGTGTTCACAGGCTTGCAATTGAGTTTTAAATATATTCTGGTCATCAAGAAGCTTGAAATACTGATTGTTTGGAATACGAGGATGAAAATTATACAGTAGACAGGAGTAACAATAACCCATAGTTATGGTGAGGCACGGTGACCTTGATATAACCCTTCAGAAATGAATTTCGTGTGGGTGAACGAAAAACAACAGCATCCAAGCTGGTATGCGAAACATCTGCACACAATGACTGCGGAGAAAATTATTAAGTGCTGAAATTCGGTTGAGGAATGCACAGGAGGCGTTTCAACTGATCTCAGATCACTTATCTTGTTGCTCGGCCTGTGAAAAAAAAAAAAAGAGGCATATCTGCTGAGAATACATCTTCATGACTCAGTCAATAATACAAGGAGAGAGACTGAGGTCACAGCTGAGATTTTGTGGAGGAGGACAAACCTTTGACTCGTGAGGGAACACGGTCGCTTCATTTGTTAGCACGACAGATGACACGGTGGGCAAAGGCATGACGTGAGGGTGAGAGTGAGTCGGACAGCTGTTAAAAACACTCTCTCTTTCTCACGCTCTCACTTTCGCTCAATCCCAGAGGACACCTCTTTGTGTCATCTATCAGCCACTTCTCCACAAGTGATGACAGATGCTTGTTGATTAGACAGTCAATAAATTCAAAGACACCCACCTACATAAACACAGAGGCACAGAGACGAGACGTACAGTTCTGGATGGGACATTGCGATCGTGTGTAATCGGGTTGATTTATAACCTAAAGAGGTCTGCATGGAGGCTTGTTTCTGCCTCAGAGAAAAATAAAAAAGGTAATTGTGATGTAAAATTTCAAAATGAGAAACTAAGTCATATTTATAATATATGAGATATAAGGTCACATTTTAACTTCTTAAGACCCTGCGGCCTCATATGAGGACATTATATTTTAGTGAATTTCTCTGAGACTATACATGCCACAGTTTTAAGTCTGGATGTCCTGTACAGAGCACATTCAGGGCTTTTCAGAGATACCAAATGATTGGATGTTTCGCCATGACCACGCTCTCTCCTTGGTCTTCAAAAATATCTGAAATTAATTTTTGAGACTCTTATGGAAATATGATAATATTTTGTAATTATCATTTAAATCTGTCTCATTTTTAAATTGTGTGTCATAAATCAACATCTCAGGAAAATGTT
>JAFVLL020023633.1:0-16668 GCA_021397915.2 Tor tambroides
TAAGATCACAGACAACCTCCGGAATTATTACAAATGACTGGAGGTCACCAGGTAATACTAATCCCGTGCGAATAGGGCTTAAGACGAAGTAAATTTTAAAGTACTGAACATGCTGTAAATGTAAAAAAAAAAAAAAAAGATACATCACGTACATTTGTTTTATGTTTTTTAATAGCATATAACGACAATTACTTTAAAAACTTTAGTTTACTTTTGTTAACATATTATGCATTTATTACTTTTAATTGTTTTCAATAATATAATTATTATTCATTACAAATTATGAATATAAATGTAACTTTAGATAATATTTTTATTTTATATATATATATATATATATATATATTAAAATTGAAATAATTTTTTTTTTAGATTGTAATCTATATTAAATATATATTCTTTATAGTGAATGTTCAGTATATTTCAATAAATTGTGTATTCGGATCATTTCATCCGCAAAGTTCAGCCCTTTGCACCAGAAAGGGGCGTGTTTTCGCGGACAACTGGGCGGGGTTTAGATGAGGTCATCGGAGTAAACAGAAAAGATGGCGACGCCATACACGGGAGATCGAGTTTTAGGGACAAACGCGGTTGTTTCAGAGAGTTTCGCCAAGAAGTTAACCGACTTACCAGCGGAATTATTAGAGCATATATTGTGCTTCCCCGTTCTAAACCATATCGACATTTGCAACGTTTCCTGCACGTGCAAGAGGCTGCATGACGTGTGCCATGGCAGGGGAAAGGTCTGGGCGCATCAGTACAAACTCAGGTGGCATAAATTAAAAACATTTCTAAAGCTTGATATCTCCATCAACCTCCAGTTTATCAAACCATAAGAAATTTGTTTGATCCCTGATAGGTGGTTTAAGATGTGCGTGACTTGAGAGCTGTCAGGTCGTGTTCTCATTCTGCTGATGCACCAAATTTGTCCTGTGTGCACATGCAGAGAGATGCATAATATGCGATGCTTCATTTTTATAGGCTCACCTCCTATATTTTGAAAAAAAAAAACTAAACTAAATGCACTTATAATTGTTGATCATGTTAAGTGACCTTGAACAAAGAAATGCATGATATTCTGATGTGCTTGTAATAAATCATATAAATTAAAAACATAATAAATTAACATGAGCTTCTTTAAATAGAAGTATAGTTTAAGGATTATTACATTTAGAGTTATTATAGCAACAATAACTACTAACTATTGTGTTTTAGCAGATACCTGTAAATGACAGCATTTTAGGTAAATTTTGCATAAAACTGAATTGACAAAATGCACAGGAGATATATAAGCACAAATATTCTTTTGAATATGACACACAACATTATACTAGCCTCTTTAAGGAGTAAGTTTAACGCATTTGCAATCCCCTGGTGACGACCCAATATTCACTTAGATTTTTTGTTTTTCTTTTTAAGGTCAAACATTATTGTTGTGTCATTAATATTTTAGGTGGCCCAGGCTGCAGAGATTTTATCAGCAGAATGAGTCATATGATTGGCTGAAAGAATTCAAAACCCGGCACATGGTTGGTCAACAGATAAGAAGAACAGTAGAGTCTATTTCCAAGAGGTTCTTCACAGAAGTTGTAAGTGGCTTTAAATGAGACTAAATTACAAAGCAGTTTACCATTTTCTCAAAAATTGTAGTCTTTTTGGGATGGTCATTACGCTACGGTAGGACAGGTATATTTGTATGGTAAGTTGGATTGATTAATTTGCTTTAGTCACTAACCCAGAGATCTGTAACTCAGCCTTGCGTTGGTCAGGTTCTTGGAGACAGCTTTGCCGAAATCGAGTCTTTGGGTGCTCCAGAACACTTCTGTGAGGATGAGCTGCTTGGCATTTTGAACTCTGACAAAAGGTTAGAAATGAGCTCACGCACTTATGTTATTTTATTTTCTTCTTAACACTTAATGGTTTAACTGAATTTATGAATTTCCTTCTTTCCTAGGAAATGTTTGACGCTTAAGTACTATGCAAAGAAAATCCTGTACTTCCTCCGGCAGCAGAACATTCTGAGGAATTTGAAAGTTTTCCTTGAGAGACCACCAGAACAACAATCAGCCCTTGAAGGTAAGCTGATGTCTCACAAAAGAAAGTAATGTATTATGTCTTATTAAAGGAATAATTCACCCTGAAATTCAAATTTGCTGAAAATTTACTCACCCTCAGGTCATCTAAGAATGTAGATGAGTTTGTTTCTTCATCAGAACAGATTTGGAAAAAATGAGAGTCCAAACATCTGATAAAAACATCACAATAATCCACAAGTAACCACACCACTCCAGTTCATCAATTAACATCTTGTGAAGTGAAAAGCTGCATGTTTGTAAGAAACAATATTTGCGTGAACTATTCCTTTAATGTAAAAATATAAAATAATTATATTATAATGCTTTATCTTACCAGCAATAAGGCCAAATGATAATCTCTGTTGTGCTGTAACTGTTATCATATGTAATAATCATAACTCAAATACATGCGTGATGAACTTGAAATATGTATGCTGCATACTGGGCTTTGTTATTTTATCAAAAATTTCTTATATATGCTTAGCAAAGATGCACACATCATAATATTCACAATGAAATTAGGCAGTGTGCACAGAATAGGTCAAATTCTCACCATATTACTGTGGATGACAACATTTTAGGTGCAGCATGTTAAGATCAATGATTTACGTCAAATAACACAAGTCCATTTGTTTAATCTCCAATTCCAGGTGCTGTTTTGGTCGATCAGTATTGCAACCCTCTGGCTGATATCACTCTTGAGAGCATATCTGCGCAGATAGAAGAAATCACTGACAAGGTGAAGAAGCATCTGCGAGTGAAAAATGCCACACACCCAAGTCTACGAGCCAGTCAAGGTCAGTCCGCAAGGAGAGATCTGGAAAATTCAATTTACTATTCTCATGAGGTCTATTAGTCAGACCTGTGTAGCCAGGCTTATGTTCTCCCTGCTGTCCGATAAAAGCTTTCAGCTTGATGTCGATAAAATAAATGTCTTGGAGGTCTCTTAGTTTAATTTTCAGCATCTTTTTAATCTACTTTGGACTGCACTGGGCAATCACAGTAGTATTGTTGTTCTTAAAGCTGTAGCATCCAATACGTGTCTTCACTGAGTGTTTGTACAGGTGACTGCTTTGTTCTGGAAAACCTGGAGTTTCAAAGGCAAGTCATAGGTGCTCTGAATGCCGTGCTGTATGACCAGCTACAGTATAAGGGCAATGAGCGTGACTACTACAATCCACTCAATTCATACATACATCAGGTACTGCAATCACATATCATACTTGTTTCTAAAATATTAAATTTTGGCAGGTGTGGATAACCAGTGTTAGGGACAATCCATTATAAGTAACATGCATTACATAAGCTAATTATTTTTTGAAGTAACATTTGATATAGTATTATATTTAAATAGTTTGTATAAATATATATATATATATATATATATATATATATATATATATGTGTATATATATATATATATATATATATGTATATGTATATATATATATATATATATATATATATATATATATATATATATATATAATAAACATGACTTATTTTTGTATGTATGCATCTGTCTATCTGTCTATCTATATAAATAGATCTATATCTAAATTATATAAATTTTTAATTATTTAAATTTAAAATATATATATATATATATATGTATATATATATATATACTGTGTATATATATTTTTTTAAATATGATTTATTTATTCAAAGAATGCAAACAGCTGCAAGCATTTCATGAGTTGTTATAGTATGTGCGATTTAATTTTAAACAATTTAATTTAATTATTTGATGAATAAATATTGAAAAATGATTTGATAAAAAAAAAATGTTTATTTGAAATACATTTTTTGCAACAATCTAAGTCTTTACTGTTATTTTTGACCAATTTAATGCATCCTTGCTAAAATAATTAAATAATAATATACTTTTTTTAATCCTACTGACCACAAACCTTTGAATGTGTATTTTAGGGTGATAAGCACTTATCCACAGCAAAGGGGAAAAAATAACACTTCTAATGTAAAAACAAATACCTGCAATCCACAAAACACTGAAGTACCTTAAAATGTGACCATGTAATTCTGTCCATGTAATTGTGCTGAAAGTAAAAAAATAAAATAAAATCCTGCGTGCATTAAAGCATTGTATTGCATGTGTCAATTTTAAGTTTTACAATTTAGGCAGAAATGTAGTTTATTTCTAACAATGTGCCCCCTTGTGGTCAGGTGCTGCTCCGTCGGACAGGCATTCCCATCAGCCTCTCTGTGCTTTACATGACTCTGGCCAGGAAGTTAGGAGTTCCTCTGGAGCCTGTTAACTTCCCCAACCATTTCCTGCTCCGCTGGTGCCAAAATCAAAGGAGGTGGGCGTTTATAACACATTCCAGCTATTGCAGTCTATCAGAATGAAATTACATAGCAAACACCAATCAGTTTCAAGTCAAATTTATTTATATAGCTCTGTTCACAATACACATTGTTACAAAAATCATGATGTCAATGTTTATGATATCTTAATATATTCATACCTTGTTGCCACATTTAGAGCTGTGAGATAATATAGTTTACATTTTGCAATGATACAAGCAATAAAGCAGTTGAGATTTGCTGTATAGCAGCCTATATATTGCCCTGTGTGAGTGTATTGTATATATGTGGATAAAGTTGGACATGTATTTCCAACTTTATATAAAAGTGCTGGACGACAATATAATTTTTATTTTGCATCCAAGGTTTGCTACATAGTACACGTGAACATACTGTAAAGTAGGATGTACTATATATCCAACTTATCGCTGAGCAATAATATAGTTTACGTTTTCCAACAATATAAGAATATAGCTGTAAGCCCAATATGTTTCAAATATTGTGCTGTGCTTGCATTAAAAAGAAAAAACAACAATGTAAGTTGACTAATGAGTTGCTTTGCAGGAGTGATGACATCTACGACTACGTATACATTGACACGTTTGGAAAAGGCAAGCAGCTGGCTGCTAAAGAATGTGAGAATCTGATCCGACACCAGGTGGGAGCAGATTACTACAGCGCTATAAGCACCAGCGAGCTGCTGCTGCGCATGGTGGGAAACCTGCTTAACATCGGCAAAAGAGGGTGAGAATCACATGTGAATTTTTATTAATTTAGATGTACTTGTGAGTCAGTGTGTTGTGAAATGTTTTATATTCATATTGTTGTACTGTTGTATAATGTTCATGTCCTTAAATCTCTGCACTTAACGTTTTACTGATAATGAAGGAGGTGTTTAAAAGTCTTTTTTCATGCTGTTTATATACTCATTAGTAAGCCAGTCAGGTAATTCTGCAGTTGTAGAGTGTTTTATGTAAATAAAATCCATTTTCTTGGCTGTCAGCTGAATTTGAGAAGTTGTCAGACCCACGTTTGTTACAAAATGTACTTGCTTTTGTATTTTGTCTAGGGAAGGGAATGAGAAATCATATCAGCTCCTGCGGGACTCTCTGGATCTCTACCTCACTATTAACCCTGATAATGTGCAGTATCTTCTGCTGCAGGCCCGTCTCTACTTCCACCTGGGCATCTGGCCCGAGAAAGTGAGTTCAATCTCACAGATGAGACTTGAATGTCAGTAACAGTCCATAACTCTCCTATTTGTTTATTAAAGAATAGTCAAAAAGATGAAAACTCTTTGGCACAGTGGTTAGCACATATGCACTATCATAAGGATGCTAGATTGAATTTGTCCAATGTTATTTTAGAATCATTGAGATACTATTATAGCTTTTTGTTAATAATTGTTTTTTATTTTTATATTTTCATTTTAGTTAAATTATTAGTAATTTTGTGTTTTTGCAATTTTTAGTTTTTTTATATATATATATATATATTGTAAAAATATTAAGGAATTTTAGCTCTGGTTAAGCTTTTATTATGAATTTTAGCTGTAGGGAATTCAAATATTAAAATTAGGGTTGATTTGATATGATTAATTGATATTAATCAAAACGTCAGATTTATACTTTATTAACAATCGTCCCGCGATTTGCTATATCAGTATATCTGTAATGGTTTGTTATCTATTCGTGGCCAACTAATAGAATAACTAAATATTACTTTATAAATTTATGAGCTCAGGTAAACGGCCCTGAGCACATTGTTTGATTCTGAATATTACACACAACAGAAACAGATTTCTTTGATGAAAGAAACAGGAGTTTATTTCTATTCTAAGTGATACAATACTACAAAACACACATACACACATACACACGTCTGGCAAGATGAAAGCAATTTGAAGAAAGTTAGATTCTAGCCCTTGTGGCTATTTCTGCAAATTTCACTAGAAGTTACAAGCAGAGAACTTTTATCTTGCTTTAACGACTAATTCAACCCAGGTCTAGCAAACTTTGGAGAAAGAATTAGCTGTACTTGCTTCAAAGTTGAGGTCACAGCTGATCGGTGGTTTTCGCTCTTCCCTTCTGTCTAGAACTCCGCTGATTGGCTCTTTTGCTGTGATCGTTTTCAGACGCTGCTTCAAGGAAAGCCCTCTGTGATTGGCGGTTGGTTTCTGGTGACGCGAAGTATGCGGTTTCAAGTTTTCTGAGTTCTTTAGTCAGCTTCAAGCTTTGAAGAGGTTTTCAGATATTGATCATATTGGTTCGATGTTCAGCTGCTCGCCAGTGGCAACGCGGTGAGAGCTTTCTGCCAGTCAGCGCGCAAGCAAGAGTGAGAGCGAATGAGCTTGGGGTCCGTTTTAAGATGGACTGACGTCAGGGCGCCGCGCCCTCCACGGCATTGGTTCCTGTGGCGGAGCCCGCCCCACATGGATCAGCTTTCCATGTAAATTTATCTGCTTTGTCTTGTCCCATGAGGAAAATATCTCAGATTTTCTATAAGTGTTATAATCACATTATGATGCTAAATATTAATTTTCATTCACACAAAATTGTTGTGCATTTACTATGACGTATTAATATGAAACCAAACTTCACATATTTCACACACGTTAATAGCTTTCCTGCTAAAACACACAAAAGGGTTCAAATTAAAGATTAGAATAACCCATTATGCAAGCTATGATCCTAAAAGTCTAGTGAGTCCTCAGGGGAACATTATACATTCAAAAGATTACCAAAATAATATCATAGATTCCTATAAACATAGCAAGCTTATAACTGACAACCTGAGTATACAATACAACTTGAATATATATATTGTCTCTTGAATATATTGCTGTGACAGCGGCAACGATTATTAATTGTCCTTTATGCACACTTAAGACAAGTTTTGAGTCTCTTTGTCTGTTAAAGAACGGGAGAGCTTGTTTGTTGAAGGAGATTCTAGGGTGTATTCCTCTTGAAATGCAGAATTCATTGGTCATAAAGGAGGTCAGCCTTTAGGATGATTCGAGATTTTCTCACTGACAGAGCGAAAGTTCATCGCTTTTGGTGTTTATCCGATGGATAGTTTGAGTATGCATGGGTCAGAGCCATACTTCCCTCTGTTTCTGAATATCTCCAGATAAGCAGTTTCTTTGCTCTTTAGGTGAGTTCATTTCGAACGGAGTCAGTTATTGCTGTCCCAAGCTGGTTGCAGGTACAGGATGTGGTTCTATAAATCCATCAGGGTTTATGGTCTCATGTTGATAAAGAGGTTTTAGGGCAGGAAATCGGCCGCAGTGTGGTAAGTCGTTAATTTATAATCACAACGTGGAAGGAAGATTCCTCTGCTCTGGAATGTGCTGTAATCGGAGTTGTGTCTGTTCACTAAGTCTCTACAATATATATATAAATATTTAGTTTTATGTAGTTTATTTTTTTATATAAATTTGGATTTCAATTTTAGTTATTTTAATAATCAAGTTAAACAAGTTGCAACTAGCTGAAATACATTTATTTTATTTTATTTCAATTAATAAAAAAAAATAGTTTTAGTTAACTATAATAACCTTGAATTCATCTTTCATCATTTCCTAATCCCATTCCTGCTTTCTTTTCCAATACTTTCCTATAACTCTCCACTCTGCTATTCCATGAAAAAGGCCTTTAAATATAAAGGTGGTGACTTCTTGCACTAGTAACACAAGTATAAAAGATGATAATTGCTATTTTGAAGGTAGATACTGTTTGCTCCAAGTCTAAATAGCACCCTGGTTACACAAAGTGCAAATAGTAATAGATACTATTCATAAAGAGTGCAAACAAAAGTAATATGCTATTTTTACTAAGTATATATTACATTGCTCTGCATCATATTTGCTGAATGACATCCAATGCTTGTTTCTTACTAATTTTGGGATGCTGATTCCAAAAATAGTGCCTGTTTTGCTCTAGAATTACACTTTCTCACAAAATGAATATGCATTGATTGTGCAATTGTGCAATCTGCCAACAAGTGGCTGTTTGCACAAAATAAAAAAAGGATTAAACATGGAGTCTCCCGGTGGGTTTAAACATTTTTGTCACATAGATCACTTTCACACCTAACAACAACAGACTTGTAAAGGAGTGTATATGTTGCATTTGCATTGAAAATCTCATGAATATTGCAGTTAAACCACAAAATACAAACTGGGTAATCAAGGCTAATAAGTGAATTTCATCATCATGTCTATATAAATATTCTCATGGGAGAATAGTATAACCACTGTGTTTGTTTGGTTTCTCTCTCTCTATCTCAGGTGTTGGATATTCTACAGCATATCCAGGCTCTGGACCCGTCTCAGCACGGAGCGGTCGGGTATCTGGTGCAGCATACGCTCGAGCACATCCAGCATAAGAGACATCCGGTAGAGCCGGAGGTGAAGAGACGCAGCGTGCCTGAGCACAGGGACGTACAGTACGCTGTAGGCCTCATCATGAAACATAAGAGGTGGGTTCCTGTTTGTGTGAGCATGAAACTTATGAACTACATGGAATATGAAACTCATATTCCAATATTTGTAACTCGTTACATAGCTAGTATGATAAACACCTGTCATTACTACAGTTCTCCATGTGGACCTCATGTTGATGACGCAAACATACTATAGTTTTGGGCCAAACAATACAATGTGAAATCAGACTTTAATTGCCACAGTATAGCAATGAATTCTTGATTTCATACCAGAAAGTCTTAATACTTAGCATAAATTTAGGCAGACTGTAGATGAACCATGCATTTACATTAGGAATATTTGATATTCACAAACCGATTTCTCTCATAGGTCAGGCTACAACTGCGTTATCTACGGATGGGACCCTAAATGCACCATGAGTCAAGAGTGGATTAACACTATGAGGGTCCATCAGCTGTCTAAGGGGGCCGATCAGCCATTCTACAATGTCCTAGTGCAGGATGGGACATGTAGATATGCTGCGCAAGGTGAGTTTTTCCATTGAGCCAAGATTTAAGCAACGAAAATGACTTGATTCTTCACTTCTTTTAAATCTAACACCGTGTCCTAACTACACGAGACACAACGCTGCGACACGCGATAAAAGGTATCTTTTCCACGTTAATCTGAGTTTTTGGGCCAGGACAGCGATACGCAAAATTTCTATTTTAGAAACGGTTTCTGTTTCTGCGACGTCGCGGCTGGAGCAACAACATACAAACTGTGGCAGTGATAACCTCAGGTACTGATTATGTGCTTCATTCAATGTTAAAAGTGTCTAATGTGAGTTTGAATATCATATTGCGTGACATTTGTAGCCATACTGAAAGCAACAACAGATAGTTTACCTCAGACCTCAGAAAATAAATTACAAACATGCAAAAATGTACGAACTCAATGCGAACCAGCAAGCGTATTCCATAACAAAAAAGCTGGTATCGGTCACTCAGTATGTATATTTAATGTTACAAAGGTTTAATATTTATGAATTAGATTATAAACGTATTCATTTCGTTGCGAGTGCAGTGCGCTTCTAGAGAGAGCCCACCCACACACGATTTTGATTGGCTGTGATATTTGATTGATTCTGCTGTGGAGAGCCAAATTGTTTGTTGCTGGAATCTTGTCGCGTGTAGTTAGGACACAGTGTAACATGGTTTTAGGTTGTGCATATACTTTTGGAGACTCGTTTATTATCACTTTCTGGTATCTGAAAACTAGATCTTTGTCCTAATTGCTCTCAATTTCATCAGCATCAGTGAATCATTTCTTTTGGGGCAAATGGATGAGGCCGTAATTGATTCGAGACAGTTGCAGTCTCAAAATAAAAAAAGAAACCTTCACTTTCTCTTTTCGTTTGTAGAGAATCTGGAGCCTCACTCCGCCCCGCTGGAGATCGCTCACCCTGAGGTCGGCCGCTACTTCACCGAGTTCTCTGACACACACTACATCGCTAACGAAGAGCTCCAGGCGCGTTACCCAGAGGACATGTGCAAGACCCACAGGACTGTAGAGGAGCTCTACCACGGTCTCAACCCCAACTCAGGGCAGACACCAGAGCCCACCGCCAACTTCCAGGACCACGATTTGTTGGATCCGTAGACAGGAATGCCACCTCCTTCCCTCCCTCACCTCTGTAGATGCGTAATGTCATTCACTTTCTCCTGAACTGTTACAACTGATAAGGGACTGAATTTGAAGTTTGAAGAACTAGTTAAAGGAATAGTTCACCCAAAAATGAAAATTGGCTAAACATTTACTCAACCTCAGGCCTTCCAACATGTAGATGAGTTTGTTTCTTCATCAGAACAGACTTGGAGAAATGTAGCATTACATCACTTGCTCACCAATGGATCCTCTGCGGTGAATGGGTGCCGTCAGAATGAGAGTCCACAGCTGATAAAAACGAACAAATCCATCATTAAGGCATTTTAACTTTAAACCATCACTTCTAGGCAAAATACGAGTCCATAATCACTTCACAAGACATTAATTGGTGGACTGAATTTGTGTGGATTACATGTGGATTATTGTGATGTTTTTATCAGCTGTTTGGTCTCTCATTCTGACGGCACCCATTCACTGCAGATGATCCACTGGTGAGCCAGAGATGCTAAATTTTTCCAAATCTGTTTTGATGAAGAAACAAACTCATCTGCATGTTGGTTGGCCTGATGGTGATTACATTTTCATTTTTGGGTGAACAGTACCTTTAAGGCAAAACCAGTCTAAGATCAGTAGTTTTTCTCTAATTCATTTCAATTGTACAACATCCTGGTCCTAGATTAGTTTTAAGCGCAACTTTGACCCAGAGCTGCAAATGTAGTCTAAGCTGAAAGAAACTACATGTGTTGTATTTGAGTGGTTGAGTATAAATGATGTGGTTGAGTTACAGTATTTGTGCAGATACAAAATATACTCTAGATAGTATGTATAGGCTATGTGAACTTACACTACCGAGGGTCTGAATATCTGTATATGTGTTGATGATCAGCTTCAGGCCCTTTCCTTATGCCATCAGTCATAACACATCTCACTGAACTAATGCACTAATGTCACATATGTTAATATGTTAACTAACATGCACTTGACATGAGGTAAAATGTCTAAAGCTGTCACCTTAAAATATTTTGTAATGTTTATTTCAAAGTTATAAAAAAAGAAGAAAAAAAAACCTAGAGAAGAAGGGCTCAAGGAATTCTTGGCTCATAGTGGTTGTAAATACAACAGTATTGAGAATATAAGAGAATGAATCATAATAAAAGAATAAGCTCTATTTTGATGATCTGGTTATTTATGTATTATTTTATTTTTATGACTTAACTACTTGCTAAGTGTAGAAATTTTGAATACCTAAATATTTAAATGTGCTCATTTAACCATTATTCTCTTCCAGATTTCCCAGGAGTATGTGAATAAAATATTAATTTGGCATATCAGCAAACCCCCAAACTTTATGACGTATTACTCTGAAGCAAACTAAATATTCAGATTGTATTTTGAGGTCACAATACAAATATAGGCAAATTTGTGACACTGACCATGTGAACTCCATTTATACAAATGGTCAGGTTTCCTTGCTTCCATTGAAGCACGTTGCTCTTATCAATACTCTTCAGTCATTCTGTAGAACACAATTGTGGTGTTTTGTTCATGTCAGCTCAAGATACAAGTCAAATATTAAAACGTGCTGAAATTTTACTGGTCAATGAAACATGCTTTCATGCTTGGTGGTTCGAAAATCGCATTATTTTTTAACATAATTTACATTATTACAATACCTTTCTCCCCAGCCTGACACAAACGGCTCGATTAGTTCTGGGTTTGATGAAGGCCCGCCTTCCGAAAAACGAAATGTGTTGTGATTGGTTAGCTGTCCCAGTGCGTTGTGATTGGCGAACAGCTTAGACGGTGTTTCAGTATTGCCCCGCCCCTTGCCAGAACAGCAAGTTCGTCAATATTGCCATATCAATTCAGACCTCGAGAATATGAACAAGAGGATCGCACAGAACCTTTGCACGCACGGATATTGCAA
This sequence comes from Tor tambroides, assembly GCA_021397915.2. Lineage (NCBI taxonomy): Eukaryota > Metazoa > Chordata > Actinopteri > Cypriniformes > Cyprinidae > Tor > Tor tambroides. The sequence goes on from JAFVLL020023633.1 coordinate 12,422, forward strand.
GACATATTAAAGTTGTAATGTTACTGTTGTTGTTTTTTTTTTTGGCTAAATCATATTTTAGATAGGATGTCAACAACAGCTTAAAAATAACTGCATTGACTATATACAGATAAGTGCAACGGTAATATGTATTATGTTTATTGTTCTTTAATTCTAACATTATAACATGAATTGCACTAAAACTGTTATACAGTTGAATTTATATCATAGTCCTACAGACTTACACTATTTGTGGCGGCATATATATGCAAATTAATTCTCTGCCAGCGGGAGGCGCTGTTGGAGCGGGAGAGCTCGAGGTTTCCCCGGTAACGCTGTACACAAAGCAGAGCTCCGCTCACAAACGCTGCTTTATCAGACATTATATGCAAGATGAAATGAAAATGACATCCAAAATTTTCTGAAAACAGTTGGTTTCCATCAGAAATACAGTGATATAAAAACACCCGCACTGGGTTTCGATTTTGAAACGTGCAGAGCTCAACCAAGCGTTCTCCCCACCCGCCAACCATTCAAATTTCCATAGGCGGGATTTACAATTTGTGATGTCACAAATACAGGAAAACAACTTTGTAGTCCAAACGAGCCGTTCGTTGTAGTTCTTGAAAAGGGATTTTTTCAAAAAAAAAAACCCGAAATATCTCCCTTTGGAGTGGACTTTGAGATTTGTAACTTTGTAGATCCTTTTATGAGAGACTCAGGTGTGTCACTGACTAACATTTGCATATTTCATGAGGGGGCGGGGCTTTACTATCAAAGTCTGAGGGCACGTTGTGAAAGTTCTGACCATTCTTCACACGACTTTCTTTCTGATCTTTTCTGGACTTTAACATGGGAGCTTCTCAGTCTGGACGAGTGCATATGTTCCAAGATCTGGCTGATAAAACTGGCTGTGAGTATCTGTAAAACTTTTAAATATGTAGACAGCGACGTTTTTTTCAGGTGCTTAGAAGCGACTTTACAGCTATAACAAAAGTACCATGGTACAGTGATGCTATCAGAAGGCTGTATAATGGCACTGTGTGGTACCATGGTACTCCAAAGTTCAAAGTACCATTTGTTCAAAGAATATCCTACCATACCATGGTACGTTTTTCAAGTTGTTCAAAAGCATACAGTTAACAGAAATTAAGGTGTTTTGTGTGAAATTATACTCATAACACATGATTGCATTAAGCAACAGATTATTCGTTGTTTAGACTAGATCATTAATTTTGATTCAAGTAGTTAAAAAGGTCATGAAACGTATATTTTTATATACATTGATTGAATACATATCTCAGTGTCCATAAACTATTGTAGTGACCTGTTAAGCATTATATGTTTATGACTTAAAAGCTATTATTAAGCGCCAGCTGTAATGAACAAATATTAAAATGCATAATGCGTCTGTCTAAATTTTGCAGTGCATACTACAGTGCGCTGGCTATAAAGTGACCAACAGTTAACACACACAACAGCCTAAATCTAATGAACCCAAAGTGTCACTCAGTTGGAATGTAGAAGTAGGATGACTTTTGGAGAGGCACAAATAATCCCATTCATATCTATCATTGGGGAGAAGCGTTTTTGCAACAGTTATTTGCTGTATAACTGTGAATGTGCAAATATGTCATTTCAAGCACATTACAGAGAGCAAATTATCTCAAAACTAGCCGTACTAACCCACAAAATAGATTATAGAATAGAATAGAACACTAGCACTTTACAATAAGGTCCCATTCATAAACATGAATGCATATTTAACAGCATTTATTAATCTTTGTTAATGTTCGTTTAAAAAGACAAGTCTTCATTCTTTGTTCATGTTAGTTCACAATACAGTAACTAAGAGATAAATGTTGAAATCACTTTTAAAAATGCTGTAGAAGTATTGTTAATGGTTAGTTGATGTTTACTGTAGTTAACTAATGTTAACTAACAAATGAAACCTTATTGTAAAGTGTTACCAGTACAACTCTACTGTGTTATCAGATAGCTGTAGGATAGTATAAAGGTAGCTTCCTTGCTATGTTAAACATGAGTTTTTCTGGTTTTTCTTGTTATTCTGTCTTTTTGGTTTCTTCTTCTCCACTCTCAGAAAAAAAGGTACAAATCTGTCACTGGGCCGGTACTCTTTCAAAATGGACTAATATGTTCACTTTTAAAGTACTAATATGTACCTTTAATATAACTAATATGTACCATTTAGGGGTAAATAAGGTACAAATGTAGCTTTTTACCTTGGAATAATGCCCCAGTAATGGCTTTGTACCTTTTTTCTGTCTCTCAGTTACCAGAAGAAAAAACCGGTCTATAAGTTTGGCAGGGGTTCGTAAAAGGAAACTCTATGGGGTTTGAAATGACAAAAATGTTCATTTAAAATAAATGATTAATTTTAAAATAAAACTACTAGAACTTAAACTATAAAACTTACTGAAAAAAAGGATCAAATATTTTATTTGTTTACTTGCATATGTTACCTTTAACCAAATATCAGAGAACTGTTACCTTGTGCCTGTGTTGTTAAGTTATTGAAATATTAATTAAAAATCTCAGGGGTACTTGAAATAAATATTTTAGGTCAAAGAAAAAAAGGCGTGGGATTTAAAAAAAAAAAAAATGGGATACTTTGAAACAGTTTTCACTCAGATACCTAGTAAATTTCAAAAAGAATTACAAAGAAATGGAAATTGCACATAAATTAAATGTGAAAGACTGGCACAGTATTTTCTTCTAAAACATATACTCCATTAATTGTATTTACTTTTAAGTTTGCACGCACTGGACATCAAATGCACATTGTATGAGCAACGCAAAGAGTGAAAGATGGCAGAGAGTTCTGGTTTGGCGACAGCTGTCACGTTTATTTTGGTCGACTAAATCTCTATAAATACAGTTTTTATTGTTGCATGTGTATTGTCAGTGTTGTGAGTGTATCTGTGCACCTCCTCTACTCACGTTATGTAATCTGAAGCATTAGAGTTTCTGATGGTTACCCTAATGATACATGCATTCCTTGTTGAGTTTGATGATTTTATTCATTATCAGCTCGTCTTGCGCTTCACCCACACGCACATATTCTGTCTTCATCGCTCCCTCAGAACAGCTGTGACTGTCACCGCATTGACCTGCTTCATCTGTGAAGTTCTTTGAAATGTTCCTGAATTTGCTGTCTTTTTCTCACTTTAGTTTCCACAGAGCAGATAAAAAACCTCCATAACAGATTTATGTACCTGACTCAAGATGAAGATACTTTAAGGTACTTGATGACGATACTAAAATACTGTCATAATAACCAGTCGTCTATCACGCTCATTTTCTACCTGTCTTTATTTTGATGCTTGTTTAGTTGATTATACCCATTTGACTTCTGACTATAAAGCAAGTTCCGCATTACAGAATGGTGTATTATTGAACTGTGCATGTCAGATGAGATGAATTTTCCATAATAATGAAATGTAATGCACAGCATAAACATTTCTTCTCATTTCAGACGTGAACACCTTGAGAATATTAGCAATTTGGCCCTCAACCCAATCCGAAGACAGATCATTGAGGCCTTCTTTGATAAAAGGTGCGTACAGAAAAGAAAAAAAAATCATATCGCATTTTTGAGAGAAACATCCAATCTTTTTCCCGTGTTTGTTGTGTCATGAGTTTTGTAGTGCTTTTACCATTTTGCTGAAACGCAATTAAGTGTCACATCATAAATATTAAATGCAGACATGTTGAGGAAGATGGCATATTTATTCATTTTTTCATCTAAATATTTTTTTATTTAATTTTTAATGAGTTAAATGTATTTAAATTCTTACATTTATTAAATTAGTATTTTACAGATTTTTTAAAATTTATTTTGACATATATTTCACACTTAGGTATTCTTCTCAAAAATTGTATTTTTTGTTTGTTTTACCATTAAGCTTTACCATTAAGCTTTTGAAAAGTTTAAAATAACAATTTATGGAAAATGCTTCTGAAATAATACATTTATAGAAAAATTAAAAATGGCACTTTATGCCCAAAAGGTTGCCGACCCCTGGTTTATAATATAGTCATATTTAGCAGAGCTGGGTGATAATATAGTTTACATTTTGCAATGTTACAAGCAATCAAGCTGCTGAGATGCGCTATATACTGTACTATATACGCTATATTGCCAAAAGTATTGGGTCACCCCCTTCTAATGAACAGGTTTGACTACTTTAGTCATTTCTATGAGTACAAATCTTAATGTTAAAGCATATAATGATATTCTAGGAAAT
>JAFVLL020023634.1:0-18347 GCA_021397915.2 Tor tambroides
AGGTACATTTTATATATATATATATATATATATATATATATATATATCTCACAGATTGTAAAAAAAAAAGTCACCCGTAGGTTTCTGAAGAGCATTTTTGAAGCCCAAAGTAGGCAGAGTCGGCCGTCGCCATCTTGGCAAGCCACGCGTCACTCCCGGATAACTGAAAATGGGCAAAGAGGCGGGACGTGGGCGGAGCTGGTTGCTGAAACCACGCCCGCCTAGCTCTCCAGTGGTGACAGCAGCGTCAATCCGCCTGTCACTCAACTGGCCACGCTCTTAATTATGCAGAACTTTAAGGCTCAATATAATTTAAACGGATGAGTTATAAAAAAAAATTCACCCCCCTCACAGGTGTCATGAAGGGCAAAATTAGCTATATAGACCAAAATCATTTTTTAAACCAGGCTGTAAACATGTTTTTTTCTGCTGTAAAGTTGAGCATTTTAATATGGGGAGTCTATGGGATTGACTCCCTTTTGCAGCCAGCCTCTAGCGGCCAGTTGACGAATTACAGTTTAAGTCACTTCCGTGTTGGTTTCACGAGAGAGACCGGAAGGTTGCCGCTTGATTGATATATATATATATATATATATCAATCAATCAATTTGTATAATTTTATTATATTTTATTATATTTTACATATTTTATTTTATTTTACCTTTAATTCTGTTCTGTTAATATATGTAGAAAAATATATATTAATAAATAGAAAAATTAATCATTTTATATACATTTACAATTTTAGAATTGTATATATTTCTTTTATTTATATTTTATATATTACAATATATATATGAATAGTTGTACTTTATATTTGTACTATATATTTTATAGTGTGGTGGATCGTTTGTATTGTATTACAAAATTAATCTGTTCTGATGGCTGTGTAAATTGATTTGAAAGCACTTAGATGAGAGAAATATGTCTAATGAGCTGAAAAATGAATGCATTTGTCTGGATAGCATACTAAAAAGCATATTTAGTCCAAATTAATGATGTAGTTTTTTTTTTAATGATGTAATGATTAGCAAAACAAAACAAAAAAAATTAAAAATAATGCTTTGTGTGATTATGCAATACTGTAAATTCCTCTTTCTATCCAGTGGAGCCTCCTGTGTGCTGTGGCTCAGTTCAATGTAAAATCTCGCTCATGAAAGGGTCCAGATGTTAAATTCTGCAGGCTTGTGCTCAGTGTCTGGTCAACAGCATTCCTGCTGCTCCCTCCATCTCGGCTCTCCAGATGGGCAGCACAAGCGTGGGTGCGCTCAGCGCTGCAGTTTTTTGATTTTATGGGTTCCTCTCTCAGTCTCATGTCTTTCTGTTCTCATTTCAGTGGACAGACGCCTTGTCACAATGTGGCGAGTGTTGCGATTGTAACTATTTTTGTGATTATGGAGTGCAGTGTGGTTGACATTGGGGAACTCTTGACATTGACCCCTTTGGCGCTCCGGATGGGACGGGGTCGGGGTCTTCTATTGTGCTGTGAATATGGCCAAAGAATGGATGGACAGCATTGGTGTGAAGTGGTACTTTTCTGTGCGCTGTACTCTTGTGGACAAAGCCGTTGTTGGGTGTTGAATGGAAAAGCAGACAGTAGTGTGGGTGAGCTGATGGGATATTCATCATTTTGGCCTGTGAGAAGAGACCTGGCTACTTTACATCCACACAGAAGATTATGAGTGAACTAGACTGTATATACCACAGTTTAATGATGATAAATAAAGAATCGTATGGTCTTGGTGCAAGAAGTAATTTTTAAGGCACGTGGACATGCCTCAGTAGAGGGCAAGATTTTCAGTGAGGTGCAACTACATTTATGTCTTTTTCTCAAACAAAGATATAGTACGACTTCAGAGGACCTTTATGTGCTTTCGATCACCTTTTTGGAGCTTGACGGATTTAGTTTGGGAAAGTTACTTTTAAAAGTAATGCATTACAATTAGTGCTGTCAAAATTAGCGTTAACGCAGGCGATCAGTTTTTCCAGTTGAACGGCGTTAAATATATTTATCAGTTAACGCAAGGGCGGAGCTAGGGTTGGCCACCCCACTCACAACTGCTGCTCCTGTCTCTTTTTCTCTTGACAATAATTGCATTTATTTAGATGCAGAACATCTTTACGACCACATCAAACGGGAGACTTTTCAGACACACTCTCCACTTCGCCTCAGCGCCAGGTCAGATGAGATGTTGTCAGGCCATATGTCAGTAAAAACTAATTTTCCTGTCAAATCAGTCGTTGTACTGTGCTCTTCAGTTGCATGCACAAAAACGGCGGCCTGTAGCCTGTGTCATTTCATAGTAATTTTATATTAATGCGCAAATGAAACAACGAGCATGCGTGTCAGATCCACGTTACGTTCAGCAGCGGCAGCTCTTAAAGTAATAGCAGCCAAATTACCTAATAACCCAGATGCTATGAAGTCTGTTAATCAAAGATCAAAAGAAAAAAAAGTAATGAATTGCATTACTTTTTATGCTTTGTGTTACTTTTTGTCACCTGGGCTGGGCTTGCTTATTTGTTTTTTAATAACAAAACCCCAAAGTTATATTTTTGGCAACTGTGAAGGCTCTTTCACACCAAAAGTGAAATGAATAAGCCTCAGGCTGAAGGAAGTGTTTCTGCACCTCACTGCTAATTTCTCTCAACATGAGGACAGGAGAATAAATGGGAAAACAAAGTAACTTGTGTTACTTATCTGAAAACTAAAATTAAAAGTAATGTGTTACTTGTTACTTGTTACTTGGAAAAAAATCTTATTATGTAACTTGTGTTACTTGTAATGTGTTACACCCAGCACTAATTCTCACTGTGTTATTGTTGATTGATCTTTAAAAAATTCTCCTTTTTGTCTTCTAACAGTATATGGAACAAAAATTGAGCGTTAGCGTTAGTTCTGGCAGGTCACGTGAGTCAAGCTTGCATCAGCTGATCACATCTACCTATAGGAGTACGACATCTATCGCGGCATTCCTATATAAGCTCTATTCAGAATTAATCAGCAGCTTTTCCCGCTTGCTCAGGAGCAAATTACCCTCCTCCATCCCCAACTCCTCCTTTCGCACAGTCAGGACTGGCTTTCTGATTTTCCTTGCGAATCAGACTTCTTGAATACACTTAAATATCATTAAGTACATTAATGATATCTGCTTTGTTCTGTTCTGTTAACCCTTGGGGGTTATTATTATTATTGCTGCTCTCCCTGCTCATTCATGACAGGCTGCATGGATGGGCAGGGAGTTTTTGCCCAGAACAGAACCATACCGCCAAACCAAACTTTATGCTAAGTATCGATCATTTTGACGATAGTGGTCCTGACAGAATGTTCATTTTTGGTTCATCCCAAGATTCCATGACCCACTAAACTCTATTCACTTTATTTTAGTAGCCTACTTATTATGAGAAATTCACAGCTGAATCAACCATAATCCAAAAAAAAAAAAAAAAAAAATGAAGTGCACCTTGATGGGAATAGTTCACCCCATAATAAAAGTGGTCATTACTTACTCATATTCATGTCAATCCAAACAACAAAAAATAGATATTCTGTGCTTCATCCTGCTGAGCAACAAAAGCTTCCAGAATATTATTTAAAAAAAATAAAATAAAATAAATAAAAAATAATTAGTGTTCAATTATTTACAGTTGTGGTAATAAATACTGTTCTTTTGAACTTTTTATTCATCAAAGAATCCTGGAAAAAATGTATCACTCTTACACAAAAATAAGAAGCAGCTGTTTTCAACACTGATAATAATCTGAAATGTTAAAACAGGTATTTTAAATTGTAATAATACATCACAATATTACTGTTTTTACTCTCTTTCTTTCTTTAGCATATATGGTGGCTATAGGAGGTGGAAAATTGCAGTGTAGAAATGCTGATTCAGTGAGCTACTTTCCGCACATGCACACAGAGTTTGCGAAAGCCTAAAAAAGACCCGTGCATCAGAACTTTCTGACACACTTCTCTCTCTGTCTCTCTGTCTGACAAAGAAGAGGTTTTTGAAGGCGGAGACGAGAGATTGATGAGGCTCAGCCAAGACTTGCCCCATAATCAATGCGATCGATCGCTCTTGTTACTCGGCTGTCAGAGCAGCGCCACGTTAAGCGAGAAATCTGGAGCATCCGTTTGGGATAAATGACTTGGTGTCTTAGAAGCCTTTGACTGGCCCAGCGATTCATCTTGACATCTCTAAAGGAATGACAGCTGAACGCAGTTGTTCAGGTCAAAGGGAAGCGTCGTTCGCAAACTATTTTACTGGTGCAATCTGATGTGTTTATGTTGAAACTCAGGTAAAAGGACAGAGTTTTGTTTTATCCATCTGTAGCTTTGCAGGTGTGAAGTATACAGTAAATACATTGATTGGCATTGGTTACATTCACCATATTGTCCTTGTCCTTTGACCCATATGCAATCTGACCTGTGCAAATCTGTGCAAAAGAGCCTAGATTAGTGTAGCAACATCATCCTCAAAATGACTGACAAGGTTATGGGTTTTGTTGACATCTTAAGTTTAATGACATTACACTCAAAAAAACATATTAAGGCTTAAGTTTAAGATTTGAATTGCATAGAAAATTTGGATTAGACAGTTTTAACATAAACAAACAAATAAACTTAATGTGATACATATTTGTCAGTCAACAGGTAAGATTTCTTCACTCAAAAATGTTATTCTTTTCTTTTTAATTTTCTTTTTATTCTATTTTATTTCTTTTATATTATTTAAATCATAATTTAAAAATGCATTTATTATAATTGCTCAAAATGAGCATAAATGTTTTTTTTTGTGAAAACAATTACATTTATTCATTTAAAAACAGGATTGTTACAGTAAACTAAAACTAAAACCATTGAAATAAACATTAACTGAAACAATATACAATATAAAAAACATAAAAATATCTATAAAAAAGCTAAAATAAAAATGAATAAAAACTGTATAGTCATAATAAAAAACCTAAATAAAAACAATAAAAAAACACAACAAATGACTGAAAATTAAATTTCAAATGAAAACAGAAAATATAAATTAAGTTATTAAATTAAATTAAAAATAGAAAATATTAGTAAAAACTCTGATGTCAGTGATACTTAAATGACACTGGTTAAAAAGTATGAACATGGTTAAAATATGACTGTAGTTGTGGAACAAGCAATATTCAATTCGTTAAAATGTATGAGATTGAAACAAATTGGATTTATTGAACGTTCGAAGTGCATAATAAGATTTTACATTAAGTAAATGGGTCAGTTTTGATTTGATGTTGCTGAAACAGAGGGCTAAATGAGAACTGAGTGAATCTGGAGCGCTCCTCAGCTGTGGCTGTCTGACTGCAGCTGCGACTGATCTCTGTCGGCTCATACTCGCTCTCTGCCGTTTACCTCATTTGTTCCTGCAGCCTCAGGTAAAATGTCAGTAGCATTGAAATGATGAATCATAAAACAGTCTCATTTAATGATAAAAGATGACCGGCGACAGCAGGCAGTGACAGCAGGGTGTGATTCAGAAACACGGTCATTGCTTATTCATTCAGAGCTGTCGCGCCATGTCTTCAGTGTGAATGTTCCTCGCCTTCAATCAGTCAGAGCGCTGAAAAAAACACTGCGTCAGGACAGAGATTTTTACTTTAAAAGCCATTTTCCACCATAAAGAAATAGTTGACCTAAGTTCTGTCATTTATTTCACATAGTGTCCTTCCAAACCTGTATGATTTTCACATAATTTAAGTAATAATTAAATGTAAAATTTATACATTTATACAATAATAATTTATATATATGTATATTTAATATTTTAATATTTTTTATATATATATATATATATATATATATATAAAGTAATTTATATATAATTAAAGTAAAATATAAAATTATTATAATTAAAGTAAATAAATTTAAATAAACTGTGTGTACATGCATACAAAAAATGTGCATTTTTTTAAAAATAAAAATATAATAATTTTTTATACAAAACCTACAAAATAACGATATATATTGTTATTTTGTAGGTTTTATATAAATAGTTTATATTTATATATGTAGGTTTTATAAAAAAAAAATTCTCAAATTCTCATTTTTAAACTTTAAAAAAAGTAAACATTTTTTGTAAATGTAAACAAGTAATTTATATAGAATTAAAGTAAAATATAAAAGTATTAGAATTAAAGTAAATTTTATATGTAAGTATAATGATGTGCTGAAATTATGTGAGTACTATTTTTAATATAAAAAGTTTATTTAAATAAATTGTCCGTGTACATGCATACACAAATTAGCTTCTTTATTTTTTAAAATTTAACACTTTTTTTTTTTATAGAAAAACCTACAAAAATATATATATATATATATATCTTATGTTAATATTTAATAACAAATGTTGCCCTGCTTAAAGTGTCTCCTGATGAGCTCCTGCTGTCTCTTGACTCACCGGTGTTTCTTCTCTGGCTCATAGATTGAGCTCTTTCATTGAGCCAGGTGTGAATTGTCTGTCTTTAAGGCTCAGGCTTTGGAGTTCGTCTGGAGATGTGACCCGTTTATCATCCCTGCTCCGACGTTTTTAATTATGTGCCATTTTTTTGGTGGGAGGTGAGGCTTTATTGTCTGTTAATTAGGTTGAAGATGGAACCGAGATGTTCCTCATTCCCATGATTGCTTTCGTCTTCTGCGCTCATGCTCAACTGGCAGAGCATGAATAGAGCTGAAGGAGTAAATCTCCTGAAGAAGCAGCCAGGTCATTTTTCACCCCAACATTCAGTCACATAAAGAAAATGAAGCCTAGGGCCTATATTTTTAGAACCATTAAGAGTATTATAGGCTTAGTTTTAATTGTTTATGTTTTGCCCTTTTGATTTTGGGGTAAAGTAGGAGCCAGACACTTCTGGACGACTTCAGGAGAGTCTCATGCATGTTTAAAGATGTGTGCGCTGCAGCTATGGCCTTGTCACTCATTCAGAGAGTCGAGCGTTTCTTTGTGGCTGGTTCACGACGTCCCTGAGAGAAGAGGAAGTCTGCTCACAGCTCTGCTTGTTTTGATTGCTTTGGTGAAAGGCTGACACATTAGCGATCATTAGTGTTTCTCTGTTCTTTGACCTTTTCTAAAAATAGCCCCTGCATATAGGAAAAACGTTTAAAGCATGTAAGATACAAAGCCAATGCTGACTGAACTAGCTTGGTTTATTCATTTCACATTCTATCTATCTATCTATCTATCTATTAGGGGTGGAACGGTTCAACTTTTTCACGGTTCGGTTTGTATCACAGTATTAGAGTCACGGTTTCGGTACGGTTCGGTATGTTCAGGGAAAAACTATACCGTCAGTGTGAAATAAAAATAAAGAAAATAAGAATAATCTATTTAACTACAAGCAACAGCATAAATAAATACAATAGAGTAAATATACAAATAAAATAAACAGTGATTTTCAGTTTTTTTTTTTTTTAGGTAGGTCTAGCATTAGTTTTTAGGTACAGAAATTGAATAAACTAATCAAATGTAAAACAGCATTGCATATTTGACTGTATAATTAAAGATGAATCTTTATTAAAGTTACAAAAGCGATTCAGTCGAGCAGTGAGTGATTTCTTTGTTGTTGCTGTTTGATTAATATTAAGAAAGTGCTGTCACTTTAAGAGAATGCACTGATCCAGTGCACTGATACTGTACGTTCAGCCGGCTATGTCTGCTATATATGATACTTACCAAGACGGGCATTTTGACATAATTTTTGTGTGAATTTGTCCATTCAAACACAATACTTTAGAGAGAGCTTAATATTTGCGCGCGTTCTGAGGCGCGGGTTTGCGCGCTTCTGATGAGCACACGCACAAATCTTCTCACTGCGCACGTGAGCTCGCGTCCTCTGGCTCTTAAATGTTTAAACTGACAAAGTTTACATGACTTTAGTTTAAACACAGATATCAACGTGTGCTGTTCAGGTCTCACCTGTGCGCGCGCGCGCGCTATCACCACCCGGGTGATGACGGAATAGATGCTCATAATCCAGCATACGGCATTCACATTGAACAAGAGTGAATGGTTTGTCCACTTTTTTTTTTCATCGCTGTTGTTGTAATGTACTGGGAAGCCAGAATTCATATCCATCAACAGAAGCATACATTAGCCAAACACTGTTTTTTTTTTTACGTGTTACCATATGGCAGATGTGTTGTCAGATTTAAATTGAACCCCGGTCCTAGCGCGTGCCGAGCCGTGTGTGGAGAACCGTACGGTTCGGTTTTTTTCTGCGAACCGTGCCACCCCTACTATCTATCTATCTATCTATCTATCTATCTATCTATCTATCTATCTATCTATCTATCTATCTATCTGCCTGCCGGCCTGCCTGCCTGCCTACACACATACATACATACATACATACATATATAAAACAAAAAACAGTTTCAGGGTTTTGCAGTTGATCATGAGTGTTTATTTATCCTCAGCTTCCCGGATGGAGTCAAATATCTGTCTCAGTGGAGTAGGGTTGAATCGATACCAGCTCTGTTAGATCATTATTGATTCTTAATCAATACTTTAAGCACCAAATAAACAGTCTTAGATCTATTTACAGATTCAGGGTTTAAAATGTAAAAAATTTAATTTGTTTATTAAAGTAATTATATAAAGTTGTGTTGGCAGTGTATTGCATGATCATGTAAGCCGTCATATGACTATTATTTTGGCTTACACTCACATTTATCTGCATTTCAGCAAATAGGACTACTGAGTGAGTGTTATGTCACCTAATTAATATACATGAAGCAGGCTAATAAGGTGTACCATATGTCCCTCCTAAATTATGCACAATATATTTATTTATTTATTTGTGTTCATTTGTTTGTGAAAAACATTTGTAACAGTATTGCAATTTTTACTTTTCATATTACTATCCTATTAAATGTGAGTTTTATATATAAAACTGGTGAATATTATGTCACCTAATAACTATAAACCAAGTGTAACAGTCTTCTGGATTTAATTTAATTTTATTTTATTTTATTTTATTTTATTTTATTTTTTTAAAAGGGTTGTACAAATTTCAAACTTTATATAAAATAGGCAAAAATACATATGTAATTTTCCTAATAAATGTGAGTTTTAAAATATAAACTGGTGAATATTATGTCACTATGTAATTAATATTCATGAGGTGTGCTAATAAGGTGTATCATATGTTTGTTATTGTGTTTATTTGTTTGTTTAGTGAGGCTGCACAGCTGGTGCAAAAATAATCTTGTGTATTGTAGATTAGTGTAATAAAATATTCTATAATAATTTTCAATAATACATCACATTTACCCATGTATGCATTTATATTTACCAATGTTGCAATTTTAGCAAATCAGTTAGGACTACTGGGTGAATGTCCATTTAAATTAAAATTAGTATTCATGAGCCAGGCTAATAAGGTGTATCATACTTCCTTCCATTTTCCAGAGTGTTCCTTCATCCCAAATTGAGTGTTAATATAGTAATCATAATCAATTAAAGGGGTCATAAACTAAGAAACCAAAATTCCCTTGATCTTTTGAGATATAAGAGGTCACTGTACTATAAAAATATCCTGTACGTTTCAGAACTCAAAACTTTGTTGTTAGTCTAAAAACAGCTCATATTGAAGGCAGTCTGCCAGAACGGCAGCTTGTGGAATGTTCTACTCTATGATGTAATAGTGTGGATAAGCTCCACCTCCACAGAAGAAGATCAACGCCTGCTTCTGCATCACCTCCTGATTAGCCCCGCCCACTGATTTACCCATGTAGTGTTTGCGAGAGAGGCAAACACGCAGGCTTATGCAGAATCCATATGTGACCCTGGAGCACAAAACCAGTCTTAAGTCGCTGGGGTATATTTGTAGCAATAGCCAAAAATACATTGTATGGGTCAAAATTATCGATTTTTTTTTATGCCAAAATAGTGTTGGGCGATATGGTCATTTTTCATATCGTCATATCGCCAGCCTGTGAGATCGCCGATACACGATATTATCGTGCATGGGCTATTTCATAACTATTTGGTGATTTTAAACCACGCGTGCATGAGAGAGAGAGAGCCTGGAAGTACCAATAACCGAAATAATATACTTTCAAACATACTGAAAAACTAACATAAATATAAAAATATTTAAAACACCTAGTTCATATTCGGATACAGCAGTCATACATCGCTATTAGGACCGCATGTCCTACTGTGACAAGTTTGCCGCGTCGGCGCGGAAGTTATCAGTCTAAAAATCAGTCAAGGTGAAAATCAAAAGTAGTTTGTGTTGGACATAAACGAACATGTTAAAGATAAAAAAGTATTTTCAGGTAAGTTCATGTTTTTGGAGTAATGTTAAATTAAACGGATAGACAGGCTGGCATCAGTCATACAGCGCTCCGGACCGCGCGCTCGATGAAGACGAGCCCAGTTTTAGACTGATAACTTATTAACTGCATATTTTTATAATAACAATGATGAAGAATAAGCATCCATGTGTTTTGTTAATGTGCTGTAAAGAAAACGAAATGCTGCCTGTGCAGTTTCGTCATGTTCATTCATAGCTCGAAGCTGTTCAAGAAGATGTCTAAAAGATGTCTCTTTTTGCACTCTTGACATAGCCTAATTTGTAAATAACGATTATCACCCTGCAGTTCAATTTTGATGTGGGCTTAGTTTTAGAGTCCGTTTTTAAAACATTTCCAATGAGGAGGAGAAGCCTAAAGGCTTCTTCACTTTCCGCGTTCTGTTCCGTTCCGTCTCGCGCACAGCCGCGTCCGCGCAGCATTCAAAGTATACTCAGCCGCAGAAGAGTGCGGACGGACGAGCTCAACACATGCGCAGGACCACCAACTTGACTTGCACGGTCTCAAAAAATTGCCTGCACTCGGACGGGGTGCGCGACTGTCCGCGAGCCCTCTTGATAACGAAAATTACGTAATAAGGACAGTGTGTGGACGTGGACGGCCGAAGTATACTTTGGCCTTAATCCTCATTTGCGCGTGTGTGTGAAGTGCGGCACTGAGGTGAAATAGCGGGGCAATTTGATAGCCCAATAATAATAGGCCGCCTAACAATAATAATAATAATAATAATAATAGTTTTATACATTTATAGGAGAATGAGCCTAATATCGTCTTGACTATCGACAAAGACATTTGCTATCGTCGATATCTCTGACTGTCGTCGATACACGATACTATCGTCTATCGGCACAACCCTATGCCAAAAATCATTAGGATATTAAGTAAAGATCATATTCCATGAAGATATTTTGTAAATTTCTTACCATAAATATATCAAAACTTCATTTTTTATTAGTATTATGCATTGCTAAGAACTTCATTTCAACAACTTTAAAGGTGATTTTCTCAATATTTTGATTTTTTTGCACCGTCAGATTCCAGATTTTCAAATAGTTGTATCTCAGCCAAATGTTGTCTGATCCTAACAAACCATACAATGGAAAGCTTATTTATTCAGCTTTCGGATGATGTATAAATCTCAATTTCGAAAAATTGACACTTAAGACTGGTTTTGCTGTCCAGGGTCACAAATGGTAAAGATGCTCTGAAGACAACAGTGCCAAGTTGTGGAAAAACAGTGTTGCCTTCCTTCTGATCCCAACATTAGGAAAGAATGAATGAACTTTATTTTTAATGAAGATTCAGACCGCGTCAGTAAGAACTTGGTCCTTTGTTCACTTCATTTTACCTCAGATTGGTTTACAAACAAGGCACAATTTGACGCAGGATTTTCAGAAAGATTGAATCTAAAAGAGGATGCTGTGCCGAGGCTGTCAGATATACACAGCTATTAGCCAATCATAGCAGTGTGCGTTTACTTCAGAGCCTACAATCTGCCACACCTATTCAAACAGAGTGTTCTGGGGTGGGTGGGTGTGGCTAAGGGACAGAAAATAGCTTATTACTTCTAAGTTATGATGTTTTTTGATGTAAAAATCTTGATAGCATTATACGTGGGCCTCAAAGAACAGTCCAAAGTAAAAAACAAAGGCAGTTCAGGACCCCTTTACATTCACTACTTTCTGTGTCATTCACACTAAACAGCATCATGGTAACACACATGAAACTGAAATAATGCAAGAAACATTAATTTAACAACATTAGATGTAACATACAACCCTAATGCACACAACTGATAAGAAAAATCTAAGAAGAAAGAGTTATTTCAACAACAAAAATTGTAACACAGGGAATTCTGGGAATGTCAATTTACGGTTATTCACTGTAAATTACACATTCTTTTTCACTTCCAAAAATGGTATTCTACCATAAAATTACATGTAATTTCCAATTCAGTTTTTCACCGTGCACAGTAGGTGAACTTACTGTTAACCAATTAATAGGTTTTTACTGTGGCATTTTTACAGTCTTTACCGTTAAAATCACAGTAATTTTTTACAGTGTACCTTTGCTTATATGCTTCATGTTGTGGTGTCTGAAATGTCATGTATCTATGCTAAATAGATCATCAGGTAGGCTACTGCAATATGCCAAATGATTGTATTGTACTATTCATTCTTTTTTTATTCATTAATACATTGGACAAATAATAAACTAATAAATCCCAGCACTTGTTTTCCCCCCAAAGGTTTATTTTTTCAGAGTTGTCATCTTGGTGAAGTGGCCAAATTGAAATCCCCATTTTTGAACCTGGTTAAATATTCATGAAGTTTTAAGAGCGTTTTACACCAGGCCCCATGTGCTGCTGCACAGTGCACATGCACAGTGACTTTATGCCAGATCTGCTGGCCAGCGTCAGCTCGTGTTCGCTGACAGGTGAATTACGTGCGTGAAGACAGGAAAACAGACGCTTAGTCCAAACATTGACATTGGCGCAGATGTTTTTAGTTCCTCTGCTGTCTGGCTAAAGCTGGCAGTATTTTGGTGTAAAGTGACTCTTTTAGTTGTGGCTATAAAACACTTGACCTCTCACAGTCAGTGCTTCTTATTTTCTCGTCTTCTATCAAGCTCCCCTGTGGATTTTTATTTGTATCTCCATCTTCTTTCCAGAAAATAGATGCATTCAGCAGGTGTTTGACAGAGAGACTGTGAGGATGTTTGATCATTACGGCGACTGTGGATTCATTTCACTTTCTCAGTCGAACGCCTGATTACTTCAGAGGCAGACTGAGCTGCTGATGAATGGAGAAATCAACAAATGATCACTTAAAGTAATGTGTTTCTTTATATACCCTGATGGCAATCTGGTTTGCACCGGTCGAAGTGGTCTGGTTTGTTGGTTTTGGTCATTTGTTTGTTGAGAGACCAGCTAAACCAGCTTTTTAGCCAGGGTTGAGTAAGTGTTGATTGCATTGGCCTCTCATTTCCCTCCCAAATCATGTGGATTTTAAAAGCCCGATTGGATCATGATAACATAGTATATCTGGCTGTCCTTTATGGTTATTGCGTGTCAGATTGTATAATATGACCTTAGTGAGATCTTGAGTAAAGCCCTGCAGACATTCTTCAAAAATTCATTAAATTCCATAATATTGTAAAAACCTGGAATGAAATCATTTGGATGCTTTTACCGCATGGTCAGGAACGCATCAAATTTTTTACGCAAAGTGGAGTATTGGTTATATTTCATCAAGCATAACCCTGTTGGTTACTCTGCGGAAAAAATAAATAAAATAAATACATACATAAATAAATATTTACTTCTGTTCATGGGAAGTTTTTTGTTAACTATAAACCAAGTTAAACATAGTCTTCTTTTATTTTATTTTAATTTATTTTGTTTTGTTTTGTTTTGCTTTGCTTTGCTTTGCTTTGTTTTGTTAGAAGATAAAAAAAACACAACTCGCTTATTGCAATAACAACTGGTTATTGTATGAAAAAAGATGAAAT
This sequence comes from Tor tambroides, assembly GCA_021397915.2. Lineage (NCBI taxonomy): Eukaryota > Metazoa > Chordata > Actinopteri > Cypriniformes > Cyprinidae > Tor > Tor tambroides. Next base: position 13,865 of record JAFVLL020023634.1, read on the forward strand.
TTTCTTGTTAATGGAAAGTTTATTGATAACTGTAAACCAAGTCTAACTTAATCCTCTGTTTATTTTAATTTATTTTATTTTATATTCTATTCAATAAGTTATTTTATTTAGTTTTATTGATATGAACAAAGTCTAATTTAGTCTTCTGCTTTATTTTTATTTTATTTTATTGATAACTATAAACCACATGTAACTTAGTCTTCTGTTTTTATTTTATTTTATTTTATTTTGATTGCTTGTTTTTTGATAGAAGATAACACATCAGGATTTTAAAGTGTCTCAAATACTGATAAAGATTATAAACCTCACCTACAATGAATTCAGAATAAAAGAGAGAGAGAGAGAGAGCGAGAGAGAGGGAATATATTATACACGTATATTCTATTTTGTTCCCTTTTTTCTTGGAAAATATGATCTGCAAGTATTGTCATGACAAAAAAAAGTGTACAGTGTGCACTCAACTGTTACTGCTGTGTGTTGGTGTAAGTGTCTTTCTTCACACACCCTGTGTTTGCTCAGAGTTGATTGATGAATTCATTCGAACGTTGTCAGCTCAGGTCAGTGTACAATGAAGCAAACTGATCCGGACAAACGCTGCTGGGACTTGATGGTCACTGTTTGTGTGTGTGTGTGTCCTCTACAGGTCTTAAGACGTATCTGATATCCGGGAGGAAGGTGAAGCACACCCAGTGGAGCTGCCCTCCATCTGCTCTGGTGACTCCTGAGCTCAGAAAGTCTCTGAGCGCCTCGTCCTTCAGACACAGCCCTGACATCACATCCTCGGCCTGCGCTCTGACCCCTGCCCCGGACAGAGCTACAGTCAGTCCCACACTCACTTACCAATAAGACCATCTGCACACCCCACACCAAAATCCTTTATCCTACTTAATTAAAAGTGATGTTTTAATGTGCAACCTTGAAATCAGGTCGCAGATGATTTAGTGCAGCAGGCCTCAACTTTTTTTTGTCTATGAGGCTACCGCTGTCAAAGACAATATTTGACTCTGAGGTCAAAAATATTTCTGGTACTTCTGCTGTAATGACAAAGCTGCTCATTTTTGATCAACTTTTTTTATTTACGGTGTCATTATGTAATATAATATAATATTATATATTACTTTGTGCAGATAGATAGATAGTCATTTTAATGATCTGCTATAATTATAAATTATATATTAACAACATTACTTATTATTATTAATTCATTATTTTAATATTTACAATTAACAATTTGTAATATAATATAATATAATGATACTGTATGATCTGTTATAATTATGCATTATATATTATCAATATTAATTTATTATTTTAATGATATCAACCATTTAACCATTTATTTTATTTTATTGATATCTATAAACCAAGTCTAATTTAGTATTCTGATCATATCATCTATCTTATCATATCATATCATATCATATCATATAATGATACAATATGATTTGAAATATAATTATAAAATAAAAATAAAAAAGTAAAACATAAAAATATAAACTTAGAAATAAATAAATAAATATAATGTGAGTTAAAATAAAATATAATAATTATATTATAATATATTATATATTATTTAATATAATTAAATTCTGTAATTGAATAACTGAATGTTCCTCAGTGTTTACACTTTTTATTAATAAATTTGACTTTTTTTAGTTGTTTTAAAATAAGCAATTTCTACTCAATAAAATATTTCAGAGCTTGACATAACTAGAAAAATATATATTCATTATCACAGATTTCCATGACTTATAAAGATTTAATTATTGTCCATGACTGAGCCAGGTTTAGAAATATGAATAAAACTTTTAATTCCCTCATATATCTAGATTTCCTGAACTGTGGACTAAAAATGAAATAAAAAAAGATTTTTTTTGTTTAGTTGAGCTGTTTGTAGTCTCTGAATATTCATAAAATACTCTTCTGAATGTATTAATATAATGAATACAAGTATTCAGCGTATCAGGTGTGGTATTGGGTTTTACTTTATGCTAATGCACAATCTGTCTCTGTGCCTGCTGCTTTCTCTCAAGTGTTCTCCGAACAGCATTATTCAATTTACTGATGAAAAGGCCGTGCTGGAAACACACACCATGCTGATGCATTGTGTGAAACACTGCAGTGATTTGCAGAAGGCCGTTAGGGATCACAACGAGCACGTCAATAAGTGAGCGTGGTCAGACCAGATCTGTGAGATCATGATGTGCCGTGTGCAGTGCATCCACCTCTCCCTTTAAATTTGATCGATCAGTCGAATGCCTGATGCATTCATCCAGGCAACCTTTCAGAGGACGCCACACTACCCAGCAGCCTTTGCAAAAGATACTCTCGTCATTGCACTTTAATACTTATGGGACCTTGGGTTGCAAGCGATAGCGGAAAATAAGATAAGGGAGGGCTGGCGAACCGCTGCTCGCTCCTCCTGTGCAAACAGCAGAGAGTCTTTCTGTCTCCGTCTGTAGTAATTATTCATCTCTGAGGCCAAATGCTACTGATTTTTAATCCCTTGCATATTCAAACAGCAAATGTTAAATGGCAGATGCATTACGTTTTAGAGCTGCTAGCTAAAGCTGGCATCACTACTGCTGAGATTTGAACAAACCCTTAGGTGTTAAAATTTAGAGCAAGAAGTTGAAAACCACTGTCAATCCCAACTAACTTTGGCTAACATTCTGGGAAGGTTCTCTCAACATTATGAACAAACATCCTATGAATAAATAAAACTTTGCTGGGAATTTACTCATCCTCAGGCTATCCAAGATATAGATGAGTTGGTTTCTCCATCAGAACAGATTTGGAGACGTTTATCATCACTTGCTCAGCAATGGATCGTCTGCAGTGAATGGGTGCCGTCAGAATGAGAGTCCAAACAGCTGATAAAAACATCACAATAATCTACAAGTAATCCACATGAATTTCGTCCTTCAATTATTGTCTTGTGAAGCAAAAAGTCCTCTATCCATAATATTGCTGTCTCCAGGGAAAAGGTTGTCTCACCTGAATCAGGAGAGAAATATGCACAGATCAAGCACCGTTTACAAGCTTTCTTACAAAGACACACTGCACATTAACTGATGGACTGGAGTGGCGTGGATTACTTGTGGATTATTGTGATGTTTTTATCAGCTGTTTGGACTCTCATTCTGACGGCACCCATTCACTGCAGAGGATCCATTGGTGAGCAAGTGATTTGATGCTACATTTCTCCAAATCTGTTCTGATGGAGAAACCAACTCATCTATATCTTGGATAGCCTGAGGACACTTAGCAATGCGCTAATAACACTAAGCAACTAACACCACAAAGTATAGCATCACTGATCTCTCTAACTTTAGATTTTTATTGAATTAAAACAGTAAGTGAAGTGTTTGGCTCTGATCTCTCTGTTGCACGTCATTTCATTTGACGATTTGCTACTTCTCTCTCATCAGTCTGCCTGTCCCTCATGTGGTGCGTTAGCTTCTGAAGACGGGGCGGTTCACAGCAACAGCTGCACAGATCCTGATCACAAAACCGTCAACAGCAAGGTGAGTGTCTTAAACCTGATCTTCAGTGAGCAGAATGAGAAAATCTAGAATATTCCACTATTGTATGCCTATGTATCTAAACTGCTTTGTTTGGTGCAACTTAGAAGATACAAGAGAGTTTCAATAAATAATGTAAAAGCTCTTTTTTTCCCATAAGGTCTTATTTAATAAAAATCTCCTGCTGTGTTGATTAGATAGAGCAGTGCTTCATTACAAGGCTACCAGGTAGCGCCACCTATTGGTTATAATATTTATTAACAGTTTTAAAATGGAATAATAGGATACTGTACACGGGTTAGTGTTTTTTTAATGATTTTGTGAAGCTGTTTGCTTTAAACATTTCAAACTATAGACATTTCTGCTGTGTGATCGCATTATATTATATGTTGTGCATTTTTAATTCAGCAAATGTCATCCAGTCACCATCTCAGACTTAAAAATAGCTATAATTTTTTGTAAGATATACATTTTCACAATCTAATAAATAATGCGTCAAGAAAATATGCACTTTTTGCACTTGATTGTAACATGTGAAACATGCGTTTTTTGTAAAGCTGCTCTGAAGAGGTATGCGTGGTGAAAAGCACGGTGCAGATATATGTGGAATGAAATCAGCAGAGTTGACATTTTTTCAGTTCATTCATCACATTGGAAATGGTAGTTTTAAGCCACTGGGTACTGAAATATTGCATGCCATGTGCTGTGGTTGCGTGCTACACATTTCAGGAAAGGTCAGGTTGTCTTGGTCCTCTCGCGTATGAAAGATGTGCATACTCTGCACAGTATATGTAGTGCATAAGTAGTGTGGAGGTGTGCTATTCTTTTTTTTTTTTTTGTTTTTTTTTGTTTTTTTTTGTTTTGTTTTTTTCCCGGCCTGTCAGTAACACAGATAACACATGACAGTACGTATGTGTAGCTATGCTATCATCATTCAAAGCCTGTCTTTTTTTTTTTTA
>JAFVLL020023634.1:18441-42217 GCA_021397915.2 Tor tambroides
ATCTCAGTGTGTTGAACAAACATCTGAGGAAATACAATTTCAGTATGTTAACACACGTCTCTCTTCTATGTTCTGTAAAAAAGAACGACTGGTTTACATCGATTGATCTGAAAGATGCTTTCTTCCACATAAGCATTTATCCTCCGCACAGGAATTTCCTTTGTTTCGCCTACCAAGGCGTGTGTTACAAATTCACAGTCCTTCCATTTGGGCTCTCCCTCAGTCCAAGGACTTTTTGTCTGTGCACGGAGGCAGGTTTGAACCCGCTAAGAACAGCGGGTCTCAAGATCCTGTCTTACATAGAAGATTGGCTGATTATAGCCAGTACAAGAGAGAAAGTGATGCAAAACACTGCCCATGTGCTCGCTCACATCACAGCGCTCGGCTTCAGAGCGAATGTGAGAAAAAGCAATTTCATTCTGGCTCAGAATGTGAATTTTCTAGGTTTGGAGCTGAATTCCATCACAATGCGTGCACGCCTATCGCAGGAGCGCATTCTCTCTTTCCTGAACTGCCTCTCGCGGTTCAGGGAAGGTGCGAGAGTACAGTATCGCACGTGTCTCAGATTACAGGGTCTCATGGCTGCGGCTATCCATGTTCTGCCTTTGGGCCTTCTGAGAATGAGGGCGTTCATGAAGTGGGTTTTATCTCTTCATCTCAGCCCGCTACGCGATCTCTGCCGCGCTGTCAGAGTGACGCGCTCGTGTACAGCAGCGCTGCGTCATTGGAGGAATGCGGAGTTCTACACTCGGGGGACCTCCCTCGGGGCCATCAAGTTACGGAAAGTAGTAACGACAGACGCGTCCCTAACAGGATGGGGTGCCACACAGGAGGGCAGAACAGTGAACGGTGTGTGGCCGAGCACACTTCACTCAGCCCACATAAATTATTTGGAGCTCCTCACTGTTTGGAAGGCTCTGAATCATTTCGTGCCCCGCCTGCAGGGACATCACGTGCTTGTGCGTTGCGACAACACCACAGCCGTGGCTTATATCAACCGCCAAGGTGGGATGCGTTCCTTAAAGCTTCATGCTCTAGCTCACAAGCTGTTAGTATGGAGCAGGCGGCATTTTCTGTCGTTACGGGCGACCCATGTCCCGGGCGTCCTGAACAGGGGCGCAGATCTGCTGTCGAGAGGGAACCCACTCTACGGAGAATGGCGCCTCCACCCTCAGATAGTGAGTCTGCTGTGGAAGAGGTTCGGTCAGGCGGGCGTCGATCTCTTCGCCTCGCGAGAAAATGCCCATTGTCCTATGTTCCTCTCGCGATGAGGATGCCCCTCTCAGGGTGGACGCACTGGCCCACTGCCCTGCTTTATGCATTTCCTCCTCTTTGTCTGATAATGCCTACATTGGTCAGGGTGAGAGAACAGAGCTTGACTCTGATTTTAATCGCACCCAGTTGGCCCAAGGCACCTTGGCTGTCAGAAATAATTTTTCTTCTGTACGCCCAGCCGTGGCCCCTCCCATCATGCACGGATCTCCTGTCCCAGGCGAACGGGGAAATTCTCCACCCTCATCCAGACAGGGTGGCTCTTTGGGCTTGGCCCATGAAAGGGCAAACTTGAGCACATTGGGTCTTCCCCCACGTGTCATTGCCACTATTCAGAATGCCAGAGCTTCTTCTACACGATCCCTATATGATCGCAAGTGGCGTGTGTTCGAGAAGTGGTGTGACAGGCACCAGTTGATTTCATATCAGTGCTTAGTCTCTGATATTTTGGGGTTTTGCAAGACCTTATTGATGGTGGGACGTCTTTTTCCACTGTTAAGGTCTACGTAGCGGCTATCGCTGCATGTCACATCAGATTTGATGGCACTACGGTGGGGCAACATCCCTTTATTCGTAGGTTTATGAAGGGCGCCCGCCGTTCCCTTCCGGTCACTAGAAGAGCAGTCCCAGAATGGGACCTCTCCATGGTGCTGGAGGTGTTGTCTCAAAAACCTTTTGAGCCCCTGGGAGATATCTCCATTAAGCTTTTGTCTTTCAAGACAGCTCTGCTCCTGGCCCTGGCTTCCGCCAAGCGTGTCAGTGATTTGCATGCACTCTCCATTCATCCCTCGTGCACTAAATTCTCTCTCAGTGGAGACAGGGTTTTTCTAAGGCCTAACCCGGCCTTTATGCCTAAATGCATTCCAGCATTCACCTGTGAGGTGATTGAGCTTTCTGCCTTTCATCCTCCCCCTTTCGCTTCTGAAGAGGATCAGAGGCTGAATGCTTTGTGTCCTGTTCGTGCCCTGAGGGTTTACATCGATAGGACTAGCCCTTTCAGAAAAAGCGACCAGCTCTTTATTTCTTGGGCCCCTCCGAACACGGGGAATTCCATTTCTAAGCAGCGTCTCTCTCACTGGCTCGTAGAAGCTATCTCGTTGGCATACGAGTCTAGGGGAGTGCGGCCTCCAGGGGGTCTCAGAGCACATTGCACGAGAGGCATGAATGCCTCTTGGGCCCTGTTTAGAGGGGTTTCCTTGCAGGACATTTGTGCCGCTGCAAGCTGGGCCTCTCCAAATACGTTTGTCAGATACTACCAGCTCGATGTTACCCAGACCCCGGTAGCTCATTCTGTCTTAGGTGTGGGTTCTTCGTAGCCTTGTGCATTTACACCCGTCACACCTTTTAGCCTGGGTTATCCAGCCTGGGTTATTCATGTCTTTTAAGCATGTCATCTATACCCCCCCAAAAAATAAAATAAAATAAGGGAATATATATATACATTTCATATTCCTTCATGATGCGTATTGTCAGACTTTAGGTATGCATGTTACCACATGGCATTCCTTTATGGTCAATGTGGCTTGTGCACTTCGTGCGGGGTTGCTGCTTTGTGACGTGTCGTGCACCACCTTTCCAGGTGACCATCCTCTGGCTGTCAGGGCCTCACTGTGAGTGTATTGGGCAACCGGGGAGCTGTCCATATCTCCCATAGGTGGATCTTGAACACGAGATGATGAAAGAGAACAATAGGTTACTGTTCGTAACCCTGGTTCTCTGAAACATCGAGTGGAGAGATCCACCAAGTTTGCCCCACTTGCTGCACGAGAAGCGAATATGCTCACTGAGGAAGGGTAGCGCGTGCAGGTCCCTTTATGCGTTAGGTAAGGGGGTGGTTCCTTACTTGGCATTGGGCACGTGCTCCTGTCTGTCAAGCCAGACTTGGTGCAATTGGATGCTTCTGCAGAGGTCAGGGGCGGATGCCCTTCTGATATGTGGATATCTCCACTTGATGTATTCCAGAGAACCGGGGTTACGAACAGTAACCTATTGATTTTGATGTGCGAGGACTACAGGAGATGAACTTTTTCACTGGAGGAAGCATTATCATGGATTATGGGCTCATATTTGGCCAGAAGCGACAGTTTGAAGTTTGGAAATTTCTTAATGATGGATTAGTTTCTTACAAACAGGTAGATTTTGCTTCACAAGACATGAATTGTTAAACTGGAGTGGTGTGGATTACTTGTGGATTATTGTGATGTTTTTATCAGCTGCTTGGGCTCTCATTCTGACGGCACCCATTCACTGCAGAGGATCCATTGGTGAGTAACTGATGTAATGCTAAATTTCACCAAATCTGTTCCGATAAAGAAATGAAGAAACAATCTAATTTACATATTGGATGGCCTGAGGGTGAGTACTTTTTCAGCCTTTTTTTTTTATTGCTGATCTATTCCTTTAGTAGAATGCTTATGCAAAGTTGTCTAGTCTCAAACAACATTCTCAAAACGTTAGCACAAAAACATTTTTTTCTTTCTTATGTGTGAAGAATGTTGGTTACCAAACACTTGCTGGTCCCCATTGACTTCCATAGTATTTTTTTCTCCATACTATGAAAGTCAATGGCTACCGTCAACCTTTTGGTTACCAACTTTCTTCAAAATATCTTCTTTTATGTTCAGCAGAAGAAAGAAACTCACACAGGTTTGGAACAAATTTAGGGTGAGTAAATGATGACAGAATGTTCATTTTTGGGTGAAATAACCCTTTAACTGGAACTAAAAACAAAACATTCTTAGACTTAAACTCCTAGAAACCAGCTAGCAATGCCATAGCAATCACTTAGCAATGCACTAATAACACTAAGCACACTAATATTGTGATCAAAGTATAGCATCACTGATCTTTCCATGTGAAGTGTTGTTTTTAACTTCATTTTATTGAATTAAAACAGTAAGTGAAGTGTTCGGCTCTGTTCTCTCTGCTGCACGTAATTCATTTGATGATTTCCTCCTCCTCTTCCTTCAGTCTGCCTGTCCCTCTTGTGGTGCATTAGCTTCTGAAGACGGGGCGGTTCACAGCAACAGCTGCTCAGATCCTGATCACAAAACCGTCAACAGCAAGGTGAGTTTTGATAAATAATGTAACAGCTCTTTTTCCCATATGAAATGTTTTATATTATTAAATTTCCTGCCATGTTGATTAGATAGAGCAATGCTTCATTACAAGACTACCAGATAGCGCCACCTATTGGTTATAATATTCATTAATAGTTTTAAGATGGAATAATTGAATACTGTATACTGTTTAGTGTTTTTTTATTAGTATTATTTTTGTGAAGTTGTTTGTTTTATTTAAATATAAACATTTCAAACTATAGAAAATCTTGCTACATGATCTCATTATTTTATACACTGTGCATGTTTAATTCAGTGAGTGTCATTCAGTCACCATCTCAGACATAAAAATAGCTTTGCATTGCCATATTTTTTGAATAAAAAAATACATTTTCACAGTCTAATAAATAATGCATCAAGAAAATATTAATGGTTTTTCCATCTTGATTGTAACATTTGAAACATGCTTTATTTTTTTTTTTTTTTTGCTGTGAAACGATATGCGTGGTGAAAAGCACTGTACAAATAAATTCGGAATGAAATGGAAAATCATAGTTGACATTTTTTTCAGTTCATTCATCACTTTGGAAATGGAAGTTTTAAGCCACTGTGCACTGAAGTATTGCATGCAGTGTGCTGTGGTTGTGTGCTGCACATTTCAGCAAATGCCAGGTTCTCTTAGTCCTCTCGCGTACAAAAGATGTGCATATTCTACACAGTATATGCACTGCATAAGTAGTGTGGAGGTGTGCTATTCTGAACATGAACCTTTGAGGTGTACAATCCTGATTTCTGTGTGGTGAAATATGATTTAGTGTCTTATGTATTTTATTTACGTTTTAGGACTATTTTTAGAACCATCAAGACTTTTCCCATTGTGACATTATTATTTTTGTAACATTTTCCCTGTAAGTCAAAAATCTTACTCTATGATAAAAACAATGATATATATGTTTTTTTTAAATGTATAAAAATATATTCCTCTTTTCTTTTTTACTATTTGATTCTTTTAAAGGATTGTCTACCATTCAACAATTTGGTGTCTTTAAGAAGTCTCTAATGCTCACCTCATTTATTTGATTAAAAATACAGTTAAAAACAGTAAAACTGTGAAATGTTATTATAATTTAAAATAACTGTTTTAAATGTGTATATTTATTTAAAAGTATTCCTGTGATTTAAGCTGAATTTTCAGCATCATTACTCCAGTCTTCAGTGTCACATGATCCTTCAGAAATCACTCTAATATGCTGATTTGCTGCTCAAGAAACATTACTTATTTTTAGCAATGTTAAAAACATTTTTCAGGATTCTTTGAGGAACAGAAAGTTCAAAAGAACAACATTTATTTGAAATAGAAATCTTTTGTAACATTATAAATGTCTTTTATGTCACTTTTGATCCATTTAATTAATCTTGGCTGGATAAATGTATTAATTTCTTCAAAGGTTTTAATGATCCCAAACTTTTGAACAGTAGAGTACATCATAATTGTGTATATAGTACCTTTTTCGTATGATAAAGAATTACCATTGCGAATAAAGAAGATTACAGAAAAAAAAGGAATCAATCAATCAGTCAGTCAATAAAATTAAACATTCTCATCATGAGAATGTGCGGAGAAATGTACTTAATTGTCATCTAGAGAGGTCTTATTTGAGAGTCTTATATATTGAAATACCTTTTTATTACAACATTGTGCTGCAATTCTCTCATTGTTTGTATCTTCCATCTGAATCTTCTTCAGGGACCGCCTGCCAGGAGTCCCAAGACCCTTAATGGCCTGTTAAGCCCTCATCTGGAGCAGCCGCTGACACACAGCCAGACCTCTCTGTGTGAGATGCTGCAGGAGAAGGAGAAGAAGTGGCCCGGAGGAGGAGGCATTGGCAGCATGGGAAACATGGACCACTCCGCCCTCATCCCACTGCGCTCCAAAAACTTCCGTGAGAGGAGCGACGCTCACTTTGTGGACGTGATAAAGGAGGACAGGTAGGAAACGACAGCAGTGAGGATGGAGCCCGCTGGGACAAAAATGTCAGACAAGATGGAACGTTATTGTTTAACGGCCGCCAGCGGAGGTCATGCTGTTCCCAGAGGGACACTTGATGCACTTTGATGTAGTGTGCTGTGATGTACTATGTGTGTCCTGCGGTCCTGGAGGGTCCATTTTTCTTGTCTTCCTCTATAAACGCTATCATTGTACTAAATAGTTGTGCGTACTTGTGTGTATAGGATTTTAGCACAAAAATTGATCTGTAGCCATTCAAAATCCAGTTTAACTAGGTTCAAATTTACCCCTACAATTCACCAAAAGACACTGTATGAAAATCTGTAAAAAAGACAAAGAGAGAAATCTGGTAAAAACATCAAACATTTAACATCAATTGTCACACATTACCAAAAAAACAAAAAACAAATAAACATGTGAAAATATGATTTTAAAGGAATAGTTCACCTAAAAATAAAAGTTTACTCACCATCAGGCAATCCAAGATGTAGATGAGTGTGTTTCCTCATCATAACAGATTTGGAGAAATTCATAGTTGCATCACTTACTCACCAATGAAACCTCTGCTGTGAATGGGTGCCGTCAGAATGAGAGTCTAAAACAGCTGTTAAAAACATCACAATAATCCATCCACAATTAATCCACACAACCCCAGTCCGTCAATTAACCTCTTGTGAAGTGAAAAACTGCATGTTCATAAGAAAAAAAAGCATTACATGTTTTGCTCAACAGCGGGTCCTCTGCAGTGAATGGGTGCCATAAGAACGAGAGTCTAAACAGCTGATAAAAACACCACAATAATCCACAATTAATCCACACAGCTCCAGTCCACCAATTAATGTCTTGTGAAGTCCATAATTAAGGCACTTTAAGTTTTTAACTTTACAGTGTTGCTTCTGTTCCATAATACGAGTCCATAATTCATAATGCTTCCTGCAGTGAAAAAGTCCATCACCTATTTTCCTCTCATTTCAAAATCTTTATACATATTTGTTTAGAAATATTTTGGACAGTGTTCACTTGTAAATGGTGCTTGATCTGTGCATATTTCTCTCCTGATTTAGGCTAGACACGTTTTCACTGGACACAACAATGAAGAGGACTCATATTTTAGCCAGAAGCAATGGTTTGAAATTAAAAACTGTTAATGATGGTTTTATTTCTTAAAACATCCAGCTTTTTGCTTTACAAAATATTAATTAATGGACTGGCATGGTGTGGATTACTTGTGGATTATTATGATGTTTTTATCATTTGTTTGGACTCTAATTCTTTATTTGACCCTCTAAAATCCGTGTATCATTCGTTGATTCGTTTTTTGATTTAATATTGAAAGTAGAAAAAAACGGCTCCTTTGTTTTTTTTCTTTTAGTTTTTAGAATTCAGCTTAAATTTTTGTTTGTCGTTCAGGGGTAGAAAAATGAACAAACAGCTTGAATATTCGATTTTTACACGTGGGCAGGAATTAAACACCCCTTTCTGCCGATTGGTCAGCCAAAGATCAAACCGTGCTGTCATCAGTTCTTCCGCAGTTTCGTGCGGCAGAAAAACAGTCCTCCGCTGCTGCTGTTTTACGGATTCTTAACGCATTTATTGCAGCTACATTTCATATTTTTTCATCAAACAAACAGACTAATGAATAGCTCGACACAACTTGTACCGGGGCAGAGTCTAGACAGGGCCCCCAAGTGATGGGGGTCTGCGAAATAATTTGCTATAGCCTACCGTATTTCCAGACTGTAAAGTCGCTTTTTTTATCATGATACATAGGCCTACTGTGATTTATTCCAGAGTGACTTATATGATGCATTTAATGTCAAATAATCTAAATGAAGCCTTTTAAAAGTCAAGTATTTGTTGTGGTTCGTGTTTGTGGCGTGCGCCAGAAAGATGCTCAAGGAGACCAAGAAGCACTAAAGCAGCGCATTCTGCTGTTGTCTTCATTTTTCAAAGGCGTGACATTTTGTAGTTACTTTGAATGTGACGTTACACAAACACATACATTTTACCATACGACTATAAATGACAGAATATTAAGTTATTTACCCTCGATGGGGAAAAAAAATCCAAGTGAACATCAATCAGTACTCAATATTAATTTAAACTGCATATTTAAACTGCTTTAAATATGACTGCTGCTTATTTCCTGTGCACTTCAATACTGGTCTGCGCTCGACTGTAGTCGTGTCTGTCTGCTTATTGAGTTTATTTAACCCATCGCACTTTATGTGTGAACTAGAGTGACTACTCACCTTAATGTTGTTCTAAAGGCTTATAATTTAATTAACACAAAAAAAATGTCCTGCTCGCACTTTCCAATTTAATGGCAGAGAATGGTGACTTTTGGTGGTGAGAAGGTTTTTTTTTGTCTTTTTTTTTTTTTTTTTTTTTTTTAAGTGGATGCATATCTGTCGTAAAATAATCCTATGCATCTCGTGGCTTATATTCCAAGCGTTCTGAAGGTATTCTGTGGGTTTAGTGAGAAACAAACCGAAATGGCAAGTTGTCCTGTGTGCGAGTGCGCAGCAGCTCAGACCGCGCACAAGTGCATATCCTTTTGAGATATCAATTATAATCAATTTTAATAAAACACAAGACTACGTTATAAAACTCTTAGAGTAGCGTATTTAATATCTGTTGTTCTCTGGTTGTCAGTCAGTTCTTGCGTGAACATTATAGCCAATTTATTATTCTTTCCTTTCTGTTTTAGTGTTTAAAATATTTATTTTGAAACAAATTAATTAAATAATTATTTAATTAAACAAACAGACTTACTGGGTGAGCAGGGTAGGCTATGACAGCCGTCATATCATATACCCTGCCATGCCCAGCTGATGCAAAGAATAGAATTTATATCTACACAGAAGAAAGCCTTGTCTAGACTCTGCCCCGGTACAAGTTGTGTCGAGCTATTCATTAGTCTGTTTGTTTGATGAAAAAAGATGAAATGTAGTTGCAATAAATGCATTAAGAATCCTTACAACTGCAACAGCGGAGGACTATTATTCTGCTGCATGATACTGTGGAAGAACTGATGACAGCACGAAGTTTGATCTTCAGCTGACTAATCAGCAGAAAGGGGCGTTTAATTCCCGCCCATGTATAGAATTCAAATATTCAAGCTGTTTATTCATTTTTTTTACCCCTGAACGAAAAACAAAAAAGGAGCCTTTTTTTAATTTTTCTACTTTCAATATTAAATCAAAAAATGAATGAATGAATGGTACATGCATTCTTGCTGTATTCTTTTTCTATTCTGTTTTCTTTTATCATATAATTTAAAAAAAACCTTGCTACGTGTACTACGTTAAGCTAACCGAGACTTGTTATAGCACTTGCGTTATCATTGCTCTTCTGTAATGTAATTCTGACGGCACCCATTCACTGCAGAGGATCCATTGCTGAGCAAAATGCTACATTTCTCCAAATCTTTTCTGATAAAGAAACCAACTCGTCTACATCTTGGATGGCCTGAGGGTGAGTACAATTTCATTTTTATTTGAACACCTTTGAGCTGCATTTTCTTTGTGAAATATAGTTTTTTTTTTCCTTTTGATTTAGGGTTGAAGTGTGATCTGGATATGTTTTTGTGTTATTCACCCATAAAAGGTGCTGTAAAGTGTATATGCACTGATATACAGTAGCTCTGCTCCATGTGCAATTAAAACCAGCATTTTTTTCAGGCTGCCTCTTTTCAGTGCCAATGCTCTGCATAGATCTAAACAGTGGGTGCATTGGATTCTTAGTGAATTTCCTTCACAATCTAATCTTGTTTTCTGTGCTTCTACGTTGCAGTCTGATGAAAGATTACTTCTTTAGACCTCCCATCAACAAGTTGAGCCACACTTTCATAGACAAATCCCTGGAGTCGGCTTACAGGACCAGCTACCAGGATGAGGTATGATGTTCCTTCCGTTTATATGTCACTTTTCATTTGTTATCACTCTGTCACAATATTTATAATGGGTTTTAACTCAGTTGGGGTCTGTAACTGGTCAGTAAGAGAGAAAGCATCACAAGGACAAAGTTTGTTGCACTGTCTGTACTGCCCTCTGGTGGTCTGCCTTTTGAAATGCATAAATGCTTAATGGAATGTATTATACTGGCAGTATTTTTTCAAATCAAAGTTCTTGATTTGGTTAATAATCTTGTTGTTTTTGTTCTGATTGTTGTCAGGTTAAGACACAGGCTCCTGTCCAGACGTTTGCCAGTCCAACATTCAGCTCTTTCCTAGACATGCTCCTGTGCTGTTGTGTTCTCCTGGCTCTCTCTGTGGCCTGCTTCCTGCGACCGCTGGTTACCCAACAGCCCCTGCCCACACCTGCCCTCATAGTGGCCGCAGTTGCAGCTGTGCTTGAATGTTTGGCCCTAGTGCTGGCAATACGGTGAGTGTAAAGATTACAATCATTTATTCACCCTCACGTCGTTCCAAACCTGTGCAATTGATTGGTTTTCATGCAATATAAAAGAGCATATTTTTCAGAATGTCTTAACTGTTTTTTTTTTTGTTTCTGTACATTGATGGTGAATGGATTTGGCAAAACTGCAAAAAAAATAAAAAATAAAATAAAATAAACAGACAAAAAGCTCATATATAGATTTTGTTTGTATTTTGAATTAAATTTTATTTTTGTATTTTCTGTTTTCACTTTAATTTTAGTTAAAGTTTTATTAATTTTGTTTTGTGTTTTTGAATTTTTCAAGTCATTTTTATATTATTATTATTAAATATGTTTATTTAGTTTTAGTTGGTTTAGTAGCAAATAAAGCTAAACTAAACGAAAATTAAAAATGTTGATTTGGCAGCTAGATTAAACAAAATAAGATAAAGTTTTCTTAAATATTTTGTTTTATTTCAATTAATGTTTCTTTTATTTCAAGTATCAAAAATGTCTTTTTTATGGTTTTATACACTATAATAACCCTGGCGTATAATCAAACGTTGCATCACATCATTCTAGGTTTAAACAAAATGAATTTTTAATAGTTTTAGAATGACATCATGGTGAATTAATGATTTCATTTCTGGATGTTTGTGTAGATTTTATGTTTATTTAGTAGTTTTTGTTTTTGTCTATATAGTTTTTATTAATTTTAATTTATTAGTTGTAGTTAATTTAGTTTTAATTGTTTTAGTACTTCATTTTAAGCTAAACAAAAATATGAAATGTTGCCTTGGCAACAAGTTACATTTTTTTTTAAATTTTAGTTCATTTCAGTTAACGTTTACTTTATTTCAAGTAACCATTTTTTATGGTTTTAGTTTTAGTTCACTCTAATACCCCTGATGTATAATCAAAATGGTCCAACATGCCATGCTATATTTATAGAAAATTGAACACGTTTAGAATGAAATGATGGTGAATAATTGATTCTAGGAATGTAATTTTTGAGTGAACTATGCCTTATTAAACCTGCCTAGATGAGGCCAAAAGTTTTGAAAAAAATGGTTTACTTGCTGTAAATATTCAACAGATCAAATTGCATTATCTTTTTAATATACTTGTCAGAAATATCTCTGATGTTTGTGATCTGTCAGGCCGAATTTAGAGTTTTCAGTAAGAATTTCATGCCTCTTGAGATGAAAATATTTTGCAGATATTGCTGCTGTAAAAGAATGGGGCTGAGCTAAAAAAAAAAAAAAAAAAATCTCAAAGAATGATATGTGTTAAATAATGTAGAGGAATTACTCATTTAGCCTCTGTTTCAACCAGCAGGCGTCTGGATCTGTTCCAGGCTGATACAGATGTTTGTTTCATATTCAAAAGCTTTAGCATCCTTTGTAGCTAAAATTAAAAATTTAAATGTGTTTCATATGCATTCAGTGACTTTAAAAGGATCATTCACCCCAAAATGAAAATTCTGTCATCATTTACTCACCCTCATTCTTTCCAGATGATTTGTTGGCAGCTAAACAGTCTCAGTTCCCATTGACTTTTTATTGCATTGACTAAAAATACAATGGAAGTCAGTGGGAACCAAATATGTTTGACTATCAGCATTTTCGCACATACAGGTTTGGAGTAACATGAGGGTGAGTAAATGATGACAGAATTTTCATTTTCGGGTGAGCTATCCCTTTAAAGGCAGTAAAACATTGGCAGTAGTTTTTAACAATATTTCTCTTTGCAATTTGGTTAAACACAGATAATTGTTTACTGTCTGGAAATTGTGGGGAAATTTAATTTTACTGTCTGATAAAAATGTCAATATCAATATTTTCAGTGTTATATTGTCTGCATGATGGAACTGAATAGATACTTAAGCCTACCGTGTTTTTGTTCATATCAGTGTTACTTTAGTATCATTGAGATTCTACTATAGTTTTTATTCATATTTTGAATTTTTATTTTTATATTTGTCATTCTAATTTTAGATTTGGTTATAATTAGATTAAATTAGAAGTTTTGGACATTTTGTTCTGTGTTTTTATCATTTTTAGTAGTTTTTTTGTGATGTCTATATATGTTTATGTAGTTTTTATTAATTTTATTTCTGTTTTATTTTAGTTATTTTAGCACATCAGGTAAAACTAAATTAAAAAGAGAAATGTTGGTTTGGCAACAAGCTTAAAAAAGTAATAAAATATTATAATATATTATAATATTATATTATTAAATGTTTTTGTATTATTTTACTATAGTTAATGTTTTATTTCAAATTATTTTTATTGTGTGTTATTTTATTATCTTTTTATGGTTTTTAGTTTTAGTTAAATTTAATAATCCTGGATCACATTAAATAAATATGGCATCTACTCTAATTAAGGTCCATAAACACCAAGGAACCAGCTGGCTTAAATTATGGAAGTTTTAACTCTTTTAATATTCCAGTATGTTATTGGGATGTTTTGTTGTTCAGAATAGGCTATTACCTCAGTCTTAAAACGGGACCAAGGTAATAGCAGCATAATGCACAAAACACAAAGTGCATATAGCTGTTTAATCCTGAATCTGATGAAATGTGTCTATCTCATTGTCTACTTTACAGACGAGCCTTTTACCTGGACAGTGTCCTGAACTGCACCAGGACCCTCCTCTGGGCCATTTCTGGCTGGGTTCCCCGTCACATGATCGGAGCGATGCTGGTGTCTTTACCTGCAGTGGCTGTGTTTTCTCATATCACCTGCAATATGCATGACTCCCTACAGGTAAACACAGCAGCAATGATATTGTGAAGGGGTTTTCATGTATGTCAAATAGTTTTATTAAACATAAATTGCATTTGTTTAACAGTTCAGTCTTTTCCCTTTCAAAAAAAGTACTGTAGCAGTACAGTGATGCTAATACCATGGTACTCTGATATCTACAATAGCACTGCTCACATTCACTGGAATTTTTTAATTTGGTTTTAGAGTAACCCAGTATTTGTCCTGTTTCAGATGGCAACATTTTCCTCCATTCATTTCCTCCATCTTTAGGATTAGAATATAAAAATATTAATAAATACTAAAATAGCATTTTAAAAAAGAGTGAAACTGTGATTTATTCTTATAATCAAAATATAATTATTCTTAATCAAAATAAAATGTGACCCTGGACCACAAAACCAGTCATAAGGGTCAGTTTTTCTGTACAGTACAGTATCCGAAAGCTGAATAAATAAGCTTTCCATTGATGTATGGTTTGTTAGAATAGGACAATATTTGGCTGAGATACAACTATTTGAAAATCTGGAATCTGAGGGTGCAAAAAAAAAATCAAAATATTGAGAAAATTGCCTTTAAAGTTGTCCAAATGAAGTTCTTAGCAATGCATATTACTAATCAAAAATTAAGTTTTGATATATTTACAGTAGGAAATTTACAAAATATCTTCATGGAACATGATCTTTACTTAATGTCCTTATGATTTTTGGCATAAAAGAAAAATGAATAATTTTGACCCATACAATGTGTTTTTGGCTATTGCTACAAATATACCCCAGTGACTTAAGACTGGTTTTGTGGTCCAGGGTCACAAATGCATGCTTAATATACTGTTCAAAAGTTTGAGGTCAGTAATATTATTTATTTATTTTTAAGAAATTAATGCCATTTTTCTGCAAGGATGCATTAAATTGATCACATTTGACAGTAAAGACATTTATTTAAATAAACAAATCTATAATCAATCAATCCATCCTGAAAAAAGTATTACTGTTTCCAAAAAGTATTAAAAAGCACAACTGTTTTCAACACTGATAATAATAATATATGTTTCTTGAGCATCAGATCATCATATTAGAATGATTTCTGAAGGATCATGTCACACTGGAGACTGGAGTTCAGCTTTGATCACAGGAATAAATTACATTTTAAAATATAGTACAATAGAAAAAAAAAATCATTTTTAAATTGTAAATATTTTTCAGAATATTAGCCTACAGTTTTTTATTGTATTTTTGATCAAATAAATGCAGCCTTGCTGAGCATAACAGACTTCAGAAAGAAAAAAAAAAAAATCTTACAGACCACATACTTTTCAACAGTAGTGTGTAATTGTTTTAAAATAATAAATATATATATTTTTATGTATACATCCCAATTTGTTGATCCCTTTTAAAGCAGAATTAAATCCACCGAGTTTAGGATCACATATGTGTCACGGTTCAGGACTCGCATGAAGCTGAAGATGAAAGTCAAAGTCTTTTAATATAACCCACACAAGGCAATTCACGACAGGAAGGCAGCAAACACACGTACACAGAGATGAAACCGGACCAAGAAACACTGAACTGATTACAACTTATATGGGGAAGGTAAATGGTGGTGATGGAGGAAGGAGCCAGGGATGAAACAGTAGGAGCCAGGGCAGATCAGATAGAGGGAGGAGCCAGGAGGGACTTGGAGCAGGAGGAGCCAGGCAGGACCCAGGCCACAGCCATGATGACGGCCCACGATGGAGCCAACAGAGGGAGGAGCCATGGTGGAAGAAGGGCTGACGACTCCAGGGGGCGGACTGACGGTGGTGGAACAGGTGGTGGAGGAGCCTGAGGCGGAGACAGAGAGCCGATGAGCCAGGGCAACACAGAGGATCCGGGGAGCCAAGGCGGAGCAGAGGGCTCTGACGACGGCCGAGGCGGAGGTGGGGATCCGGAAGGCCGTGGTGGAGCCGGAGCGACAGAGGACCAAGGTGGAGCCGGAGGCAAGGTGGAGCCGGAGGGAAGGAGGAGCCTGACAGAGCCGGAGGGACGAGGTGTAGCCGGAGGACTGGAGTCCCGCGGTGGCGGCTGGTCGACAACAGACCAAGACTGAGCCGGAGGGGCGAGGGAGCCCGGAGGGAAATCCAGACAGGTAGAGGGTTCAAGGATGGTGTGCGCTGCCCAGACACATACACCATATCACGACTCCCAATACTGGGAGCACGGTGGACGGGAACGACATCGTTGGTCATTTCTGGGCATGCAGACATATGTTCATATGAAGGCAGGAGAAGAGGGGGCATGTCTGCATATATATCCCAATCCCAATCCGTAGACCATCGCTCACCCTCAGCCATGATGCTGTCATGGCTCTCGCATCTGGTCTGATGTCACAGGCTCTGGCTCCGAGGCAATCCTTAGCACTGTCGCAGTCACTGGCGATGGCTCATCGATCGCGGTGGGCTCTGGCTCTCCGTCAGCGGTGGGCTCAGGCTTTCGCTCCACGCACCAGGGAGATGGTGGGCTGGGCTCTGGGTCAGGAGTGGGGCTGTTGTCGTCGTCCGCAATGTCCACGGTGAGTGGGGATTTGCAGGACACCAGCACTCACTCAATGAAGGCGGCGAGGCTCTCTCGAGGACCCTCCCCGGACAGCTGCACTTGTGTGGCGGTGTTTAGTCCAGTTTGATAAAACGAGCAGAGGCAGCTGTCCGGCGGGTAGTGTGTCAGGTTGGCGAGAAACACAAAGTCTGAATACTGAATACAACTTATGTGGGGAACATAAATGAGGATAATGACTAGACACACCTGAACATAATGACACAATCAAACATGAGGAAAAAGTAGGTCACACAGAGCACATGTAGAATGAAAACACAATACGTCCATGGGTGAGACAATATGAGTTTAATAAATGAGGGTCCTCATCTTCTGCCTGCTTGAAAAGTTTCTTGGACCTTATTGTGTAGATTTTCTTCAAAAGCATTCTAAAACAGCTGTAAATAGACAGTATTTATTGTTAAAACACAAGAAACCATTTTATATGCAGTAAAAGAGTAGCAAAACACAATAAATGTGCATGCTGGGCTAAATGCCTTTAAGTGTGCACTAATGTATGGTACAGTCCATATCTATTATGTAACATTTTATAGACGTGTCTGATAACCTCTAGACAGCAAAGATGCAGTAATTGAAGCAATTTGATGCTGCTCTGAGTCAGGGAAGCACATATTTCTGTAATCTGCAATCCTGCACGTACTCTGCTGCGAGCATGAGCATGTTTAATTCATGTCATTCTTTTCCCCAGTTCACCATGTTCACCTGCTGTGCTGTCATAATTGCCATCATCCAGTACAGCAATTTCTGCCAGCTCAGTTTCTGGATGCGTTCAAGCCTTGCGACGCTTGCAGGACTCACCTTTCTCAGTGTGCTCTGGAGCCCCCCTTGCAGGTTCAAACAATCACACAATGCACAATGTATAAACAGAACTTTTGCACACAGCAACAAAAGTATTTTTTGTCATCTTTGAGTTAAATATTTAGAAATCCATTTACTTGAGAAACAACACTGCATAAGACTTGTTTTTAGAGAAAATGTCTTAAATATGAGAATGTGTTTTGACTTAATGCAGTTTTTTTCTTTTCCTTTATTTAAAAAAGCAAGTGAAAAAAAATGTGCTAGTACAAAAGATGAGATTTTTAGATATTTTAACTGGAAAACAAGTTGAAAAAGTATGGAAGCCCGTTTCCACCACTGAAAACAAAAAAGGTATGGTAATAGTGGCTTTTTATCTCACAATTCTGACTTTTTTTCTCAGAATTGTAAAATAAAAACTCACAGTTGTGAGAAATAAAGTCAGAATTGTGAGATATAAACATGCAAATGTGAGTTATAAAATACAATTCTATTGTATTATAGAAAATGATAGTTTCTGATATTTTCTCAGAATTGTGAGTTTATATCTCACAATTCTGACTAAAGTGACTAGTTGCAATTGAAAGTAATAAAATCAAAATAAATATCTTGCAATTCTTGCTTTATTTCTCAGTTGCAACATTATTTCTAAGAATTTTAAGTCTCACAATTCTGAGGTTTTTTTTTTTTGTAATTGTAGTTTATATCACACAATTGTGAGAAAAAAAAGTCAGAATTGTGAGAAGAAAAGTCGCAGTTTCCATAATAAAGACATTTAAATGACTTGTTCAGAAGTTTTTCTTTTATTTGTTCGTTTGTTTATGTGTACTACCATTCAAAAGTTTGGGGTCAGTAAGATTTTTTAATGTTTTTTTTTAAAGTCTCTTCTGCTCACCAAAGCTGGATTTATTTGATAAAAAATACAGTAAAACAGAAATGTTGTGAAATTATCACAATTTAAAATACCTGTTTTCAATTTAAATATATTTTAAAAGGTAATTTATTCCTGTGATCAAAGCTGAATTTTCAGCATCATTACTCCAGTCTCCAGTATCACATGATCCTTCAGAAATCATAACAATATACTGATTTTTCAGGATTATTTGATGAATAGAAAGTGAAAAAAACAATGTTTATTTGAAATAGGCATGGTTTGTAACATTATAAATGTCTTTGTCACTTTCTATCAATTTAATGCATCCTTGCTGTATATAAATATTTATTTATCCAAGTTTATGAATTGTGATGTTTTTATTGGACTTTCATAAATTAGTTATGTTATGCTAAAACTAACTTTTTGCTGTCATTTTTCTTATAGCACTTGGGAACGTTTATTTTTGAGGTAAGTTTAAGACTACAGATACTACTTGTTGTTTCCCATTTTAGTAGATTGATTTTATGCTAGCATACCACTGAAAAACTCTCAACCTAGAGTTTTCAATTTTGTTTCAGCAATTGTCTTTCTCTGTATCCACCAGATCCAGTGACTTCAACAGCAGCTTTAGTGACGTCCAATCCCCTGCAGAAGATTCGACCCAACCGCAGGATCTGCTCGGCCCGGAAGCTTTGGTTGCCTTCTTCCTATTGCTCCTCCTTGTTTGGTTCCTAAACCGCGAGTTCGAGGTGAGCTACCGTCTACATTACCACGGCAATGTGGAAGCAGACCAGCACCGCATCAAGATCCAAAACATGCGGGACCAGGCCGACTGGCTCCTGCGTAACATCATCCCCATCCACGTGGCCGAGCAGCTGAAGGTGACCCAGAGCTACTCGAAGAACCATGACAACGTGGGCGTCATCTTCGCCAGCATCGTCAACTTCAGCGAGTTCTACGAGGAGAGCTATGAAGGCGGGAAGGAGTGCTACCGCGTCCTAAACGAACTCATCGGGGACTTCGATGAACTCTTGCGCAAATCCGACTTTTCCAATATCGAGAAGATCAAGACGATCGGCGCCACCTACATGGCGGCGTCTGGGCTCAATACGCAACAGTGTAGCGATCAAGCCCATCCGCATGCCCACCTGCGAGCGCTCTTCGAATTTTCTTTGGAAATGATGCGCGTGGTGGACGACTTCAATAAAAACATGCTAGGCTTTAAGTTCAAGTTGCGAATCGGGTTCAACCACGGACCTCTTACCGCCGGAGTCATCGGTACCACCAAGCTACTCTACGACATCTGGGGCGACACGGTGAACATCGCAAGCCGGATGGACACGACTGGCGTGGAGTGTCGTGTTCAAGTTAGCGAGGAGAGCTACTGTGTGCTCAGTGGAATGGACTACGAGTTCAACTACCGGGGTACCGTCAACGTGAAGGGCAAGGGTCAAATGAAGACCTACCTTTACCCGAAGAGCCCAGACAGCGGACCTGTACCTCAATACCAGCTCTCGGTCTCTCCGGAAATCCGAGCGCAGGTGGATGGCAGCATCGGACGCTCGCCCACCGATGAGATCGCCAATATGGTCCCAGCGGCCAGTGCTAGTAGAGTAGGCGCATCGTTCTCTGTGAGCTCAGGACTTACCGGACAGGGATTCGCCGGTAGAGACTTTCCTGAGAAGACTGGAAGCAATGGTACGTCGAAGACTCAACGATCTGCGTCTGCGGTTGGCCTGACTTGCATACCGGAAACCAGCTTGAGTGCAAGTCCAGCGGTTTTCAGTAAACCACCGGACCCAACTTTGACCTCTCCTCCTGTCCAGGCAGAAATCGCAGAGGTTGTTGCAAAAATGGAGGGAGAAATTGCGTACATGGGCGAAATGACAAAACTTTGACTTGAAACAAGCCAACATTGCTATCGCTGTTGGTTTTAACCCTTTAAACACAGGCTCTCCATTGAGTTTGTCGGGATAGGCATGTTTAGGGATGTATGCTAGCGTAGATTTGCATCCGCCTATGTGGAAACTTCAAGCATACAACCTTGAAGTGTTTATAGCACTAGCCAAGCCTGGAGATACTTTCACATCTGGATGGTGGTACTGGACCGTAAAAACTCAGAGGAGCCACATGAATCATTTCTACATGGGATACGAAATGCAGATGAGATGCATTTGGACGGCACAGACCTGAAGTCCCATCCTTATATAGACCGCAGTTATTTTCGCTAATTTAATTTCGAATATTATTTCCCTCTAGCTTCTACTTGTGTCTGCCTTTCGTGAATGGTTTTCTTTTAATGAAGTGCCTTTAGGATGATAACAATATATATGAGGCATTTTTCAAAAAGGTTTCTCAACCAAATCTTTCGCTGAAGATCTAAAAGATTTAGCATGTAATTTTGACGTTAGAAAGCGCTTTAATTTTTGTGAAAGTATTTGGTATATTTTGGAATATTTGTAGATAATTTGAGTTCTCTCAGTTGGACGTTCATTAGTCAGTATTCAAAACAATTTTACAAAGCAAAACTCTGTATTGCGATGATTGCTGTTTTAAAAAAACCCAAGATAAAACCATCGCGTTTGGTGCATGGCCAAAAGTGTTTGTGAAGAAGTATTAGCGAAATGTAGAGCAAGCTATGGGCTAAAATCACCTACAATCAACAATATCAAACATTTCTACAGCGCTTTATCTTGATGCATGTATTCCTAAGTGTCTGATTATGGCCTTTCTGTCTCTTTTTTCGTGATTTTTCATTGATCGTTGCTCTTCATTCTGCAGCTAAATGCTTGGTTGGCTTACCAACGTCTGAATTTCAGATGAAAGTTCTAAGACAATGTGCAAGTTTGCCTTAACGCTAATAAGATCATGGTCTTAAAGGACAAAAATGCATTCATGCATTAGCTACTGTGACTTTCAGACTTTACACACAACATTACATAAAATTTAAAAACGGGCAGTCAGTTTTAAGATAAAGGCAGTTTGTTTACAAGTCAACATAAAATCAACACTGACCCCATTTACTCTCCTAAAAACATACCTAGTCTTATTCTGGATGATTCATTAGTGCATGTTGTTGTAAAAGCGAAAATGTCTGTAATCTTTCATCAAAATTTAAACTTGCGCTACCTCTGAAATGACTTTTCGACTGTGCAGGCCTGGAAAATAATGGTAATCAGTAGCTAAATAACATTGTTTTAGGCTACTGTTGTAGGTAGTGCAGCAATTCAATATTAAACTGATTATGGCAATAATAGCAAATAAGCCTAATGATAGATTTGAAAACAATGCTTTAAAATTGGACGTACTCTTGTCAAAAATCCTTAAAAATTGGGAAAAAAGATAGTATCGTCTACTTCCACCGTCTAATCCTGGGGTACTCAACAGGGGGCCCGTCTGCATTCATTTTGTGGCCTGCGTCATGCAGAAGATTAATGTATTTAATCAAGCAAGTCTTAGATAAGTGATAAACTGCATTTCTAAATCAGTAAAACCGCAAATATTGTTATAAATAAAGTCTTATGCTGCAAACTGTAACTTCGCATTTTATGTGGTTTAAATCCAGCCCGCTTGGCCTCTGAACTTGAGTACACCTGGTCTAATCAATCCCTGATGGATCAAATTAAATCCTGTCCTACTTTTTTTCTCATGGAATATAATGTTTCACTTAAAATTATGCTGTAAGAGAGTATGAGCGTGCCATTTCATGTTGGCTTTGATTTTAATTATCGTGTGCTGACATCGTGAGTTTTAAAATTTAATTCAATTAGTTCAAATGTAAAAAAAAAATAAAACTTTAACTGTACTCAAATCTAAAGAAACAAGAAATTATGTTGCCAGTTAAGTCACCATAGTGGCATAACAGTTTCAAGAGCTGGTAATAATCTAGGTAACATATGTACCCGGCCAGTCAAATGTACAGACTCATGTGAATATTAGAATAGATTAGACCATAGCCTTGACTCTGCCTGCTTGTCTTTTGATGTGCAATAGTAAAGGGTAAATTATTGTATGGGATATTAGTAAAAGGAAGTAGATTTTAATCTTTTTAACATTGAGCTTTGTGAGTAACTTAATCTGCACTGAGACTACATACATTTTATGACTGTCTAATGATTTAAAAATTGATGTTTTACATTTTGATAGCAGTTTAGTGTCTTTGCTTTTTCCCTTACATTTTAGCTTTATGATGGGCGACCATTAGTTTAAAAGGGTTGTGTGCTCAAAGATTTGCTATTGATTTGTCATGCTTCACATTCAGTGGTGATATTTATGGGAATATAAGAAAATGTGAAATGTATAACTCTTCTTGACATTGCTGTGAATTTGCAATCTGCCAAGAACCTATACATCTAAAAGGGAATTGTTACAAAAGGTGATTGATTTGTCAGTATTTCTCATTGTATATATTAGTGCCTTTTACTCATTTAGAATGCATTGATCAGTCAAATAACATCATCCAGTTTATCTGTTCATTGTCATATACTAAATGCTTGTGTGTATGATAAATGTTTTCAGATTCAACATGATCTTTAGCGCTGTGCCTTTTCTTAACGATTAGCTTGACGTGTCCATTTTCACTGTATTTTCCTTTTGAATGTGAACTGCTCTTCATTTAAAAATGTACAGGATGAATATTGTCATTTTACTCCAAGGTGCCATGCTAATATGTCATTTTTATTCTGTGCTGATTTTGATACTGTTCAGTTGATGTGTTTTTGGTGACACCAAGCATAGCAATCCATGTATTTATGATATATTTTATAGGGCACGACTTTTGCTAAATAATAAAAGTGCCCTTGCTGTCTGGATGGGGAACGAGCACACAACCCTTATGGGCTCCTCTGTTTCAGAGTAGTAGAGCAATATAAATCTTGATCCAACTAAATAAGCATTGCGCTTCAGCCTCCGAACTACTGCTTGAACTTAGCTTGACGAAGCACATTTGTGTTTTTCATCGGTTATTTTTATGGAAATGTGCTCCTTATGAACTTTCAATTCCATTACTTCTGTTTGAGACTTCATTGTGAGGAAAACACATTTAGGGCGAATGAAAGTGCTGAACTAATGTATGACAACAGAAGAGCCAGATTTTATTTGATTTTATTTACTATCACTTCAGTTGGCAAAATTGATGATTCCAAGCAATTTGATGTAGGAAATGTATGTAAAATTTGACACACAAATGTGTGTTTTAATAGAAATATCACACACTGGGACTTCTTGCCAAAGAGCGTATTTATTCAAGAATGTATGATTTCGAGTTTCTCTCGGTTTCTTCATTTATAAACTCAATCTGTATTCATTTGTATAAAGTTTTTTTTTCCTCTCTCCTATGTTTGTACATATGCATTGCTCTGTGTGTTCACATATAATTCATTTTTGTATTATTTATATCAATGCATGTGCCATACTGTTACATCAAAGCTAATGGATGAAAAGGGAAAGCCAATAATACAGTGTTGAAGTCTGCTTCTGTCTGTTGATTTGTAAAATTTCAATGCCTGTCACAGTAGCAATATCCTGCACACACACCACCACACAAGTTTAATTTTGGGATGAACTATTCCTTTTATTCTTATTAAGCACATCTTTTGTATACACAGCTGTATTTACAAAAGTGACATGGTTAATGTATCAAGGTAGTTTAGTTGCAGTCTACCAAGTTTTACTGCAGTACTACACTGAAAAATCCTAGCACAGATGGCTTTCAAACAATTCTTTCATTTAATTTTAATAAAGAGGTGTACTATCTGTGGTATTTGTTAGCATGGTACACTTTTGTAAGGGGACGACGCTCAAAACTGACCCAATCGAATGCTACATCTACGCCATTTACTTGTAAACCACGCCCCCTAGCGGCTGTTTTGGTTACGACTGCGTGACGTACGCGTTTGCGTAAGGGGCGTGGCCGCGCAGCCCCTCCCCCTCCACAGTCTGGCTGGAAAAGAAAAAAAAACTTTTTGTATCGAAGGAATCAACAGCCGCCATCTTGTCGCGGATGAGCGTCAGGATTTCGGGAGAGCATTA
>JAFVLL020023636.1:0-37413 GCA_021397915.2 Tor tambroides
CGCCGACACACCTGTCTCCACAACAACCACCGCCTGTAGCCAGGTAGTCCGTCTCCAACTGACACGGAGGTGTCAATGCTTGCTACAGTCATCATGCTGACAGTGACGTGAAAGATGAGACCGTTTTGGACATACAATACTCCTTATACAAAGGAGTTACACAAACTCTAATATAGAACTTGAAATGGGTGAACCATTTTGATGTACTTCAACAGGAATTTGAGGTGGGCCAAATCAAAAATGTTATTCTAAACAAAACCCACACCTGACAGCTCGTACTAAAAAGAAATGCAATGACAAACAAAAGCTTTGCTACTTGTTATTGTTAATTAAAGGGATAGTTCACCCAAAAATGAAAACTCGGTTATTAATTACTCACCCTCATGTCATTCCAAACCCGTAAGACCTTCGTTCATCTTCGGAACACAGATTAAGGTATTTCTGATGAAATCTGAGAGCTTTCTCACTCTGCATAGACAGCAATGCAACTACCATGTTCAAGGTCCAGAAAGGTAGAAAGGACATCGTTAAAATAGTCCATGTGACATCAGTGGTTCAACCGTAATGTTATGAAGATACGAGAATACTTTTTGTGCGCAAAGAAAACAAAAATAATGACTTTATTCAACAACTTATTCTCTTCCATGTCAGTCTTTGATGCGCATTTACAAGAGCTGTTTACAAGCAAAAAATTGTTGAATAAAAGCGTTATTTTTGTTTTCTTTGCACATTAAAGTTGTTTTTTTCAGTTGCGTTGTTGTCTATGCACGGTCAGAAAGCTCTTGGAATTCATCAAAAATATCTTAATTTGTGTTCCAAAGATCTTGCGTGTTTGGAACGACATGAGGGTGTGTAATTAATGACAGAATTTTCATTTTTGGGTGAACTATATGATTAGATGGAATTTGCATAGTGCAAGATGAGTCATCAATACTTTGGTCCGAGTTACCTGAAGAAAAAAACCAATTGCTAATTCTTTAATGTTTCAGAACTAGCTCAGAGATGGCATGAAATCTACCAGACATGGACTAGAAGTGACAAAATGTGTTGTTTCAGTTCAGATTTCCGTGTTTATTGGATCACAAACTGTGAACTTTACCCATAAACATGACCGTAAGTAAATCCACAGAGCATCAATACGTTGCGGGCAACATTTGCACCATTCATGGCACAGGAGGGTGTGCTTGGCTGGCCACTGATACCAGCTACAACGCTGTGGGCAGAGAAGCCTCGTCTCAAACCCCCCTCTTCCCTTCTCTCTCAGAATGAGTGAAAATAGAAAGTATCCATGATCTTGGCAGTAGGACGTTTGGAGAAAAAAAGATGGGGTGATTCAATTTGGCAGCCAACTTTTTCACTCCCTCTCCTTTCGTTGTCTTCCCCTCTCTCTCTCTCTCTATCGGCTCGCTCTCTTCCTTAGAGAGTGGCTGGCCGTAGCCCATGTTTGGAACAAGTTGGAAGACACTTGCCAAGGCTGAAGCGAAACACCGCCAGGGATGAACTACCCAGCCCGCAACTTCCCCTGCAACGCACTTCTCTCCAGCTGCTTCTCACTGAGGAACCCCCCCTAGAAGCCTGGCTGCTAGAAAAAGTGGCCACCCACAAGTCCACACATCAAAACGGAAAAAAAGGACATCAAAACATTTGAGAAAATAAATAAAATAAAATAAAATAAAAACAGGAGTCATGTTGGATAAAGAATGAATGCTTTCATTAAATAAATAAATAAAAATAAACCACTATATATATATATATATATATATATATATTTAAAAAATTAATATATATTTAATATATTATTTATCAAGGTACAGTTTAATAATAATCATAATAATAATAATAATAATAATAATAATAATATTAAATTATATTTCTATATGATAATATTTAATGATCATATATTAAATATAAAAAGATTACATATGATTCTATATCACTTTGTTATATATGAATTTGGTCTTGATAAATATTACATAAATATTAAAAAAATGACCAAAATATAAATAAATAAATAAATAAAAATGATATTGCGTCACATAACAATTATTGCAATTAATTTGTTTTGTTATATTCATCATATATTTCTTGCTGGTCTATTGTGCCTTTACAGGACTGAAACAGCCAGCCTACATAAAATAAAGACAAATTACGTAATTTTTCCAAGAAATACAATCCTTATTGATTTTTCATTTTATATTGATTTGATTTAATTCATCCGATGAATGAAAATGAAAAAAACTAATTTCAAAATGTAGCCGGTCGATACTTCGTTCTTGAGCACTTTCTAAATTTCAAGTAAATCACCCGTGTCCATATTTCACATACACCAAGTGTTGCATAAACAATCTCCCCACAGCCCACAAACAAGGCACTACGTTTAAGCCCTGACACGATCTCTATATTGTCTAGACGAGTCATTTTTATTTATGCTGCGCAATTGTGTCGTGAAGCGATCCTTTCGAGAGGCTGGGGAAGGAAAAGCCTTTGGACAAATGCTCAGTTGTGAACAGCGACTCGGTCCAAGTCCCTGGCATACACCCGAGGCATTCATGGAGATGCCAGCCAAAGCTCTAGGTTGTCATTTCAGCCCTTCCAGGCCCTTAAACTAACAGTGAAATCGGTAGAAGAACAGGGAGGGCTGAAAAACAGATACACGCTGCTGTCTACAAACAAAACCGTCGTGTGCTGTCTCAATCGTGGCTGAAGGACAAGAAAGCGCTACAGCATCCAACTCACGTCAAGACAGACAGGCCAACGAGAACTGACAATTTCACGTAGGATGTTGAATTTCATTTTCACCCTACGTGTGGAAATATAATGCCATCACGCTCTGCTCCCACACTGTCGCTCCTCCCCTCCGCCTCCATTTTGTGCCGATCAGTCTGCCACCATTTTAAGACGGTCGCTTCTCGACAGGAACACAAAACGCAACAATCGGGCCTGTCAGGTGAGAAACTCATCGTCTGCTTGCCGCAATTGTACTTCAGACCATTTAAACACAATCGCTCTAATAATTAAAAATGCGTTCGTGTACGTAAACAAAAGAGCGGGAAAATGTGCCAAAAGCAACTCGTTGGCGCTCTTCATCGTCCTTTTTTTTCCCTCCGCCACACAAGCTTATCCCAACCATAGCTGCTAAATCGTCCTGCCAGGCACAGCAATACTGAGAGAATCACGTTAGCTGCTCCTATTGTTGGATGACACAGAAAACGCCGTTGCCAAGAAGTTTACTGCCAAGTTCAACAACATCCTGATTTGAAAAAAAAAGGAGGGAAAAAAGACAAAAGTCCGATCCCACACACGCAGGCGCGTATAACCATTACTTTCGGGAGATTCATTAATAACGCGGACTTGCAGATGTTACCATTTATCTCTAACACACCCTCACTCCTCATAATACTTCACACCCTGGCAGCCATCTTAAAAGCTCTGGCAACCATTTTAAAAGTGCCCTCTCTTTATTTGAGCGCCTGCCATCCCCCCGTGCCACCCTTTGCCGAACAATAGGCTACTCAGGATTTAGCAACCGCGGTGGCCAAATCCATAATTTGCCATTTTTATGGCAAACAAAATGGGAAAAACTGAGATAAATAAGATACAGAGACAATGCCTAATGTTGCGTTCTGCGGTTCTACCAACAATAAAACAGTCAAAATGTCATACTGCAACACAATACAATATAATACGTACAATCTATGCAAAATTTTGTAAGATACAATCATTTGCATGCATGTAGGAAGTGTATGTTTTCAAAAAGACGTCTAAAAATGTGAAAAATAAAATTTTTTAAGTTGTGTGTAAAATTTACAATTTTGTCATTGTTAAAACAATTCAAAAAAATGCAATAAGATCTAATAATATTAATTTAAAATCCAAACACAAAGATACTTTAGACCATTGTTCAAAAGTTTGGGTAATGTAAGACTTATTTTTATAGAAGTTCATACTTGTATTCAGTGATTACGCATTTATTATGTTACAAAAGATATATTATAATACAAAATACCTACATCTAATAAACGCTGATCTTTTTAACTTCCTAGTCATAAAACAAACGGTTTCAAAAACATTATGCAGTGCAGATTATTTTAACATTGATAATATTACTACTACTACTACTACTACTAAGTATAATAATGTTTTTTGAGCAGCAAATCAGCATATTAGAGTGATTTCTGAAAGACTGGAGTAATGATGCTGAAAATTCAGCTTTGCATTACTGAAATAAATTACATTTTAAAATATATTCAAATAGAAAACAGTTATTTTAAATTGTAATAAAATTTCACAATTTGACTATTTCTGAACAAATAAATGTAGCATTGATGAGCATAAAAGTTCTCTTTATACAAAACCATTTTTTCGATGACATATCAAATGTGTCATGTTGTTAATTATTTTTAAATATTACATTACTCATAATAAACCTTTCTACAATATTTGAATTTCTTGTCAATCCCCAAGCCTAACAACCGTACAGTGCCAAAAAGCATCTTTTGAAGACTTCTGCAGACAGCAGGATGAAAAGTGGTTTGCATAAAGGAGGAATTTTTCCACAGTTCACATTACAAGGCACCGCTGGACAGTAAATGTTTGCTTGACTGCCGTAACACAGAATTCACAACACCAGCTATATAACGTTTCATATTACAGGCTGTTTTACAGCAATGCGAGCGGCTGATGTACTGCAGCGGCGTGTGCGTGGACCTCTGCCCAGACCTGGAGGCCCGAGTCTCATTTATAATGCCTGTTGTTCTGTTAAGATGCTCAAGGAATCACTCACCCACGGCAACTCCAGCAGCGACGGCGGATCAATTAACGGAAGCATGATTAACATTACAGCAGAGCACCGTGGAATAATGGACGTCTCGGGAAAGTGGATTAGGACGAGAGGAACCTTGACGTGCGGCCCGAGATGTTGCGCCAGTGAAGGACGCCATCAGCAGCAGCATGACATAAGCCAGACCGAAATAGTTTGGGAATACAATTGATGAATTGCCATATTGATTCAGTTCTGCCTCACTTACCATAATTATAGCGCTGTAATGGATAGCATTACCGCTGCTGCTTTTTGTTTTATCCTTTCTTTGCCTTTTTCATCAACTCTCCACTTCGGAACTTGTTCGGAAACTGTACGAACATGCATACGGTTGTACGCTCCGATCGGAAAGCCAGAGATGCAAATGACATACTTCTGAAGCCCTGAACTTGTCAAAATCCACTCTTAGCTGGAAGCCCTGCATAATTACTCTGATTTTACGTTCATCTGAACCTGATTGCAGGAGTTTCTTAGGGAGAATTTACATAAAACATGTTCTTGCGTTCAAAAACAGCTACACTAAGCGCAACGGAAGAGAACATGGTGTATCTAAGCATGCTTATAAAAACTGGACTACGTTTAAAGTAAAAAACACACTATGTGATGTGATCCAGTGGCCAAAAATGTTTGATGAAACTGATGTGACGAAATGTCCAAAAACGTCTAATTTAACATGCATAACTATATTTATAAAAAATACAAAATATATATATTATATAAAAATATAATAAAAATGACATAATAATAATAATACATAAAAAAACTAAGAAAAATGTGAAAAAATTAAAATGCATAAAAAATATGTAAACTGAAAACTAACATAATAAATATAATAAACTGAAATGCATAAAAATTTATTTTATTTATATTTATTTTATTATTATATTTTATATAATATTTCATATAATTATAATATTAATATTTTTTAGATTTACACAAGTTATATATGAGTCATACATATTTAAAAATTACATAAATATGAGTGAAAAATGAATTATATGAATGAAATGATTAAAATAATTTTAAATACATTTGAGGTTTATAAATATATCACGTTTATTATATAAAAATTTTATTTTTATATGTGTGTGTGTGTGTGTGTGTGTATTTATCTATACACAATAAATAAATACATATATATATACACATATTTAGAATAATATCATGTACATTTAATATCAATATATATATATATATATATATAAATAATATATAAAAACTAATAAAAAATTGCATGCATAAAAATGCAAGTAAAAATAAAAATATAATACATAGTATATCATAATAATTAAAGTACTAATAAAAAGGTTCGCAAAAAAATAAATAAATTTAATTTATATTTATTTTATTATATATTATTTTCATATATTTTATATAATATTAATATAATTATAATATTTAGAATATTATCATATATATTTAATACCAATACATTTTTCAAGGTTATTTGTATATATAAAAACCTTTTTTTATGATTTAAATATATATAAATATGTATGTATATATACATTTTTTTGAGGTTTCTAGATACATTATATGTATATTATGAAGTAACAACTGTATTTATACAAATACACAGACACATATGTATTTATCCATGTGTGTATATATATAAATATATATAAATAAAATGACCTGATCCAACAAGCAACTAGTCATTCATCACGGCTCTACTACCTTGATACTTTCTCTGTGTCAGTTTTGTAACGTGACCCTCTGCGGCGTGCTGCCTCTCAGGGTCGCTCTGATCTGATGAAGAATGCCAGTGTGGGGAGCCAATGTCAGGCCCACATAGACACAAAGTGCCGACTCATAGCAGGAGAGTGGAGCTGGCCTCCCCTCTCTCTCTGCGTCTCAGTCATTGATAACTAGAAAATGTTACCAGAGAAAGGTTACTATGAGCCACACAATGGGCTTCTTGTATTGTTGCAACCCCCTGGGTCGAGCAGAGAGGGAGAGAGGGGACTCCTGGCACGTCTCCTTTCAGAAGGCTCTGTTACACACTGACTCAAGCCTTTATAGTGCTAGTATGATCATGTAGAGACGTTTTCACGAGTTTGTACCGTGTGTTACGTCAAACCATAGTTTATAAAGTAGTAAAATGCCACTATATAAAACTGAAAAGTGAAAACATTCCTGGATGTAAGCTGAGTTTGGATGAACAGTCTTTTTTGAGATGCAAATATGAGATGCTAATAAAAGCGGCTTAAATATTTTGGAATAGATTGTGTTCTACAGGTACTGGATGACACTCCAGAAAAGGCGAGAGGAGCGTATGGTAAGGGTGGTGTGGAGAGATCGATGGGGCCGTCAGGGACTGCCGTCTCTCAGGTTACTGTGTGTGTTGCCCACGAGCCCGTCTGGAGCTCTGCCCTGACCACACACACGTCCCAACAGCTGAATCCTGCAGCGCCCACTCTGATGTAGTAAAAGTAAAAAGGTAAAAAAAAAGTCTAAAAAAGATATATATATATATATATATATATATATATATATATATATATATATATATATATTAGTGCTGTCAATCGATTAAAAAAATTAACTAATTAATCGCACATTTTTCTAAAATTAATCGCGATTAATCGCGATTAATTCCACCTAACATTAAAGTTTTTAAATATACTTTTATATTGCAATAATTTCGCATTCAATCTTCAAATGTACAATGTACAAACAACATAAAGACAGTATATTTTTAATATTTCTTTAATGGCATCTTTTTTATGATTGAAGGCCAGCATCAGTGATATCAATACTACTGATGTCTCTATAAAATAGTTTTTTCCCCTGAATATTTAACCATTGACTGTAGCCAGTCAGCATTACAGTATAATTTAGATCTATAAATTTTAACATTTATTAGACTTAACTTCTAATTTAAGTGAACTTAAAACAATCTTCACATGAATCCATTATAATAAATTACATATTTAGCTACTTGTGCCCTTCTGCAGAAATATACAGAAAATGAATACTTACCAAACACTAAATTCTAAATTAAATATAGATGAACCCCTTAAAGCTATAAAAGTTGATTTCCTCTTTTTTTCTTTGGTTCTTGGATTAATAGACATCACAGCAGCTGGTTATTAGCTTATTTGCCTGCTATAGCTTTAAAAGCTGCTGCTGCTGAACGTGACGCAGATCTGACATGCAACTCTCTTTACCTTTTCTGACTCACTTCAGGTCTTAAAGTCTCTACTAATGAGCGGACGAGTTGAATCGGGTGTTTTAGATGAGGGAGACAGTGCTGGGGTGCCTCAGGACAGTTTTTAAAACCATTTCAGAGACATGTTCTTAAATGTGACGCATATATAACATTGCATGCATGCACACAGTTTTAAGGCAGCTTTAATCGCCTTTTTGGTAACTTCATGCCTTAACTGACGGCATAACTAGGACATTGCATGCATGTAGTTTCTTTCGCTGTTTGATATGAAATGATACAGGCTACAGCGCGCGCCGGCACCTTTGTGCGTGTATTTGAAGAGCGCGCGCTACGAGCACAGTATCTTTTCCGCGTTTGACTCGCGCCTGGTGCGGAGGCGAAGTTAGAGCGCGTCTGAAACGTCTCCCGTTTGATGTGGTCATAAAGACGTTCTGCATCTAAGTAAATGCAATTCTTTTCAAGAAAAAAGAGATGGAGGCAGCAGTTGTGAATGGGGTGGCCAACCCAAGCCCCGCCCCTGCGTTAATTGCGTTAAAAAATTTTAACGCGTTAATCTGAAAAAATTTATCTCATGCGTTAACGCGCTAATTTTGACACCACTAATATATATATATATATATATATATATATATATTTAATAATAACAATAAAAACAACTATTATTATTATTATTATTACATATTGAATACATTATTGTAGTTATAATTAATAAATAATTTTATTATTTAAATTATATAACAACATCATAAATATGAATTATATAATAGTAATATTTATATTTAATATATTAAATATAAATAAATAAATAAAAGTAAACAAATAAATATTACATGTAATAATAATAATTATTATTATTTTTAAATAACTTTTTTTATTTTTATACAAAAAATAAAAAATGAATGTACAAAAAGTTGATTTATTGAATATGATTCATAATAATATTAATTGCTACTAATATTACAGTACACAAATTAGTTTGTAATAATAAAAATAATAATAATACTATTATTATTATTATTATTAGTGTTTTACATTTTTAAATTACATTTTTACTATATTTATTAAAAAAATATATATATTAAAAATACGAATGTACAAAAAATGTATTTATTGAGTGTGACCCTCAAGTGGTTTACAAACAGCTGTAGTCTATCCAAACATTACCAATTAATATTCATAATAATATTAATTACTACTAATTACAGTAGTAACACAAATTTGTTTATAATAATTATTATTATTTTTACATTTTTAAATAACATTTTAACTATTTTTATTTAAAAAATATAAACATTTTATTTATTGAATGTGACCTCAAGTGGTTTACAAATAGTTGCTGTCTATCCAAACATTACCAATTAATATTCATAATAATATTAATTAATTCTAATATTACAGTAGAAACACAAATTTGTTTATAATAATAATAATAATAATAATAATAATAGTTATTATTATTTTACATTTTTAAATAACATTTAAACTATTTTTATTTAGAAAACAATGTTTAAAATATGAATGTAAAAAAAAATTATTTAATGTGACCTCAAGCGGTTTATAAACAGTTGCAGTCTATCAAAACATTACCAATTAATATTCATAATAATATTAATTTCTACAGATGTTACAGTAGCAACATAAATTAGTTTATTATAATAGTAATTATTATTATTATTATCTATTTTTAAATAACATTGAACTATTTTTCATAAAAAATATGAATGTACAAAAAATAACTAATTTATTGAACGTGACCTCAAACCTGGTTTACAAATAGCTGCAGTCTATCAAAACATTACCAATTATCAATAATTATTATTATTTAAATTACATAACAATAGTAATTTTTACTGAATGTTATTCATTTTTGCTGAATGTATAGTCCTCATAGTGCTTTACAAATATCTGTAGTCTCTCCAAATATTACCAATTACCATCAAAGCTAATATTGATAACTTTAAAAAAAAATCCTTCTACGCCCCAAATCATCTAGAAATATTACAGCCGCACCAGGGTAGGGTTGCACCAGCCATTCGTAAGTTCTTACTTAAATTAGAACGTTAAGTCCACACTAGAGGCTCAGTAACTACTAGCTAGTTTGTAACTAAATCTATACATAATTTGGTTGCACCAGTTGATCGTAAGGCAGGACGTAGCTAGTAGTTCGTAAGCTCTCCGTAAAGTAATGCGTAGTCGCATAATATGAAGTTTACCCTAAATCATCCAATAGAAACCTTCAAATACGCGAGCAGAACTTGATTAAACGCTACGAATTTTAATTTATCCTTCATTCTAACTTATTTTGCCTCACGTATACTAACGGTAAAAACAAGTGTCCATTAAAAACTATACATTAATAACATTAGTCTATATGTAAGCTATTTTATATGTAAATAACATTCAGAAACTGTAATTGAAATAAATAAGGATCAATAAATACTGAAAGAAAAAAAAAACATAAGAAATGCCATTTGTTTATTTCATCTGACATGCGCAACACGGACCGAAGCGCACAGAGGCGCGCTGTAGATGGGGTGTTGAAGACACGCTAAAAAACCAAAGTATGTTTATTCACATATTGTTCTCTCTATTAATATGTACGTGAGTGTAAATGTCAACAGCATCATATATGCCTAAAGGATTGAAGATTGTCGGGTAAAAGAAGAGCATATTGATGCAGTTCACTCAGTCTGCTATTTTATTCCAACCGTTACTCCTGACCAGACGCTTCCGTAAATATTTAGTTTATACGTAGAGTTACGCTTCAACTAAGTGTAATGGTGCAACGAAAAAATATTTAGTAGTGCGTAAGTCCTAACTTAGTGCCCATTTACGTCAAAACTAGGCTAAGTTGTAACTTACGTACAGCTGGTGCAACTGGCCCCAGTAAATGGATTGTAAATGTCATGGTGACTGAATGAACTTGCAGATCTACAGACGTGTGTGTATTGGCTGGCTATGCTTGTTGAGCTGTGGACAATGTCAGCCCAGCCCATCGACCAACGTATCGATCTCTGCTGGGGGAAATTGAGACGGAATTTGCAGTAGTGCAGCTAGGATTTCTGGACACCGCTCACACTCGCTGCACACAGCTGTCTCCCTGCCTGGACTTTTACACTGCTTTCTGGGACTCCCTCCTTTTTTGATGGATGTTTTTGCTCAAAGATTCAGTGGCTGATATGTGATAACATACTGTAGCTGCATTAAAAACAATGTTTTAAAGCAATATTCACTTCAAAATGAACAATCTGTCACAATTTATGTACATTCATGTCATTCCAACCCTGTATTTACTTCTTTTGTCAGTTGAATACAAAAGCAGATGTTTGCAGAGTGGCTGTTTAATGCAATAAATGAGTTGTTTGGACCACTTTTATGGACTTATTTGTCATTTTGTAGCATTGAAGACGGGTTTGGAACGACATAAGAGTGAGTAAACAATGACAAAATGTTCATTCGATGCACATTTTAAGAGTAAACTGCAGTACAAAACGGCAAATAAAAGCTTGCACATGTATGTAAGCATACTCCTGACCCTCGTGTAAGGCCACTTTTAGAGCTGTCAAATATCCCGACCTGAATTCATGGCTAGATCCAACTTCAGCACCCTGTCACACGTATGGATTACACTCCATGGACCAGGCTGCAACACAGCACAGGCAACATCTCAATGTCAGGCCTGTTTCTTTACAATCATTCCTTCTATCCCTCCTTTTCTCTCGCTCTCTCTCTCGCCTTCACTTCTACCAGAATATCCTCAGTTGGCCTTTGGACAGTGTCTCTGGAGGGAGGCAATGCATCAGGCTATTTATCACCCAGCAGTTCCCGCAGTAATCAATTAGTCTTTCAGTGGGCGTACCTGGCCCCTCCGGCCTGGCACTACCTGTTACAAGCCTGCCTTCCTGGAATCGCAGGGCCTGAACTTCTATCGTTTCTTTTTCTTCCTCCTTTCCTCTCACGTGGTTGGCACACTGAGTCAGTGCTCGGGGTAAAACGGGTCTGTTATCAGCAGATGGTAGGGTCAACAAAGGACCAGCATAACCATACATGAATGATAGCTCAAATCAAGTGATTTGTTGAGGAGAGGTGTGCTATTACTTGTCAAAGTGAGCAGACTTTTTTTTTTGTGGATGCTAAAATAGGCCAAAGAAAACCTTTTATACTTATAACGAGAGCGATAAGAGGGATATCTAGAGACCAGAACATCAAAGAAACTTCGACTAGTAAACAGCTACTTAGCAAGGAGTGTTACTGTTAACGAAAACTGAAACAAAAACTAAAATGAAAACAAGAACTAAAACAAAAACAAAAAACAAAACTAAAATGAAAACAAAACTAAAACTAAAATGAAAACAAAAACTAAAATGAAAACAAAACGAAAATGAAAATGAAAACAAGAACTAAAACAAAAACTAAAACAAAACTAAATGAAAACTAAAATGAAAACAACTAAAACAAAAGATGAAAACTAAGATGAAAATGAAAACTAAAATGTAAACTAAATAAAAAATTTTGTTGACTGAAATAAACAAATAAATAAATATACAAATAAAAGGTAAAAACTTAAACTAAACCAAAAAAACATTACAAATAACAAAAAGCTCCCTTCAAATAAAAATAGCCACACATTTGGTTTTAGTTTGTGATAAATGGTATATTACTATTATAAAATATCTGCATTATGATGAAAATGCCACTAGACACCAATACGCATATTAACTTTGGCAGCCCTAAACTACTAAAATAAAAATAAAATAAAATATAAGAATTCGAAACTAGAAAACTTAAAAAAAAAAAAAAACTAAAATAAATTGAAATGACACGTTTAAAAAAAACCTAAATATATGATATAATATAATATAATATAATATATGAGAACTAAAATAAAAAAAATTAATTAAAAATTAAAATTAAAAACTACATCACCTTGTTAGCACCTACGTTCCTAGCAATCACACACTAAAACTAAACTAAAAATAAAAAAACAAAAAATAAAAAGTTAATTGAAAAGACACAAATTAAAATGCAATATATATATATATATATATATATATATATAAATTCAAAACTACAATAACCCTCCTAGCAACCACATAGCAATGTCTTGCTAAGCACCAACTCCCATTTTCTTAATTTGTGGCACTTTCTGTAACGCAATTCCCTTTCCACACGTTCATTCTGTGTGGGAACCAACCGTTCGCGACCCTTCTCAGACGCGTATGTAATCGAGTCTGAAACGAAACAGGTTTTATTTCTGGATTTATTAATACAAATCGCAATACCTCCTAATCCCATTTCCTCCCGGTATCGATTCGGCGCGTACATAATTTCAAAGCGTGCTTCGGTAATTGCAAACGAGCATTTACATAAATCTGTCGCCGCTGACTAAATGTTTGGTGAATAAACGACACAAGTGCGCACTCATTGATATTCAAGCGCAGACAAACAGAACAAAGGCAGAAGCGGGCAGCGGAGCCAGTGTTTGCGGCCCTCGAGTGCCACTCGGAATCACTGGTTCCCAGGGTTGTCAGGGAGCCCATGCCAAGGCTGGAGGGGGGCGCATGCGGGCACGGGCGTCGCACAACAAAACACAACCGAGGTGATGTTGAGAAAATACCAACCCCCGCCCCCAAAACGCGCACCAAAACACCACCAAGTCACACAAAGACAAGGGTATGTGTGCGTTTTGGGGGTGGGGAGGGTCCTGAAAGGGGGCACTGTTTACTGTCTGGTCTCCCCCAGCACCGCGCAGCCTGTCTCACTTCAAACAAAGCTACTGGCAAGGGAGCGGCAGCAGCCCCTGTTTCCAGGGCCACTGGAGTTTCAAAGAAGTGAAAGAGGGCAGCAGTCTGGAGGCTACAGGGCCCAGGCTGGCATACTTGGCTAGCGTCGTGGCCAGGTGGTCTGGGCACATTGGCAAGACACTGGCACACCGCCCTATGCAGATGGCTCCCGTCGCCGCCTTTTTAGGTGTCGATCTCTCTCTCCGTCTCCCTTTCTTTATCCCAACGCAAAGTCGGACATATGCCCTCCCTCAAGGTTCGAAGGACACATGTGAAAAAGGAAAGCGAATGCTTGTTGTTTTTGAATTCGGACCTCGCCGAAAAAAGCGAAAGGGAGATGCCAGCTGTGCCAGGCTGCCTTTATGCGTGTGCCCGCGCCATGCTGGGACACCATCACCATGGCATCCCAAAGTCCCCGACGGACCCTCTGTTCCGCTTGGCAAAGACGTGGATGTATCGATGGCAAATGCATAGGAGAATGCGGAAAAAAAATTCAAGTTGTGCGCTAAAAACGGTCTCGAAAAAAAGAGAGAAAGAGAGAGAAAAAAAATACGAAATCCCCTGCTGCTGTGTTCCAGGTTTATGGGGGCCCGAAATCAGGTTCTGTGGTTGTGTGAAACGCTCCCAGAACATATGGAGGAGGATTCGCCAAGCCCCGCTTCACAGCTGTCTGCACCCAGCGAAGACGTACCCTCCCTTTCCCTGCTCCATTGATGTACACACACACACCAAAGACCTCCAGAAACACACACACACTCATATATAAAAATCATAAAATGTTTCAGAATTAACTATGGATTGCATGACACAATAGTAGCGACACGATGACGGAACGAAACAATATCCCGCACATTTTCCTACTGTTTGAATTTTGCAAACGAGTCACTCGGTCACACTTTACATAACATAGTAATTCAATACAGTACATGAAAACGGTTGAAATGAAACGTTGTAACAACGTCAATCAATTGATCACTTTCATAGTAAGATATGTCAGAAATCAATTAATGAACAGCAAACGTGACGTTTACAAAATGCTCTCCAGAAATCAAACGGAACATTTCAGGTTGAGCTCTGGCTAAATTTTGATTATGGTAAAAAAAAAATAAAAATAAAAAAAACTCCACGTCTCCCATCTTTTTATCAAAAATTTAAAAATCTGGATTATGGTGAGGCAGTTACAATGGAAGTGATTGAGTACAGCCACAAAATATTAACAATAAACATGATTTTAGTGTGCAAAATGTCACTTACTAACATTTTCTATGTAAAGTTATAACCAATATTACAATTTAGTCTGCATGACAATACCATAAACCCCAAAACGAAAAATCATTTAAACAGTTTTCTGGCTCAAATAATACATTAATTCTTCTTAAAACTAGTACTGTCAAACGATTAATCGTGATTAATCACATTCCAAAATAAAAGTTTTTGTTTACATAATATAAGTGTGTGTATACTGTGTATATTTATGTATATGTAAATAAACGCACATGTATATATAAGAAAAATATGTTGTTTATATATTAAATATATTTATATATAATATAAATTATATGAATATAAATATATACATGTAGATACTGTATGTGTGTATTTATTATATAAATATAAATAAATATACATAGTACACACTCATATATTACGTAAACAAAAACTTTTATTTTGGATGCGATTAATCGCGATTAATCGTTTGACAGCACTACAAGTACTTTTTAATATGGTAATATTCACATTTCTGGTTTTAAATCCTCTAAAGATTGTTCCCATTCACTTTCATGAATAGTGTCTCACCTCAATTTTTGCTTCTTTTTTTTTTTTTTTTTACAAAAACGAGGGACAAGTCGCAATTATTTTTTGTGGTATGCTGCAAATGCTGTCAATTGAGCTTAATTTTGATATATTACTTTACCTAAGAGAACATTTTAAGGATCTTCAATGGTTCCTTGAAGAGCCTGAGAACCATTTTTTCCTTTTGCTTCAGCTAAATGGATTCTTGGAGATTAAAAACGTTCTTAAAAACATAAAATGTTTTTAAAAACGCATGAATTTTATCATCTCGCCAAAAAAACACTGGACAAAGTCTTCCTCCCTTCACCCTCCTGTGGCCCCGTGTGTCTAAGGTATGTACAATACGCCATCATTACCGAATCATTATCTGGTTTTAGCACTGACGGTGGAATTGTGTGCTCCCTGAAAGCCTCCTTTTTTATGCTGATGAGCCTCCTGAAATTTCCTCCAACTCCTGTGGCCTGCGCTTCCACATGCCGCTGATAATTAGAGCACCACTGTGAACCGTACGCGGCCACTTTTGACCGTACCATCGATAAATGTGGCCAAAGGGGCAAAAAGTCTGGAGACAAGGAGGGACGAGAGGCCCTTTAAAGGGGTCAAGCGGCTCCCTGAAATCCTCACAGCACGGCTCTGTGCGACCCAGACGTCCCCCTCCACCCCCGGTGAGCGAGGGGCAGGTTGGCTCTTTCAAGCCTCAG
The DNA here is from genome assembly GCA_021397915.2 of Tor tambroides. Classification (NCBI taxonomy): domain Eukaryota; kingdom Metazoa; phylum Chordata; class Actinopteri; order Cypriniformes; family Cyprinidae; genus Tor; species Tor tambroides. The sequence goes on from JAFVLL020023636.1 coordinate 16,270, forward strand.
CTCAATGTTTGGCCATTATCCTTTTGTGACGAACCCTTCTCCCTGTCTGAGTCCTACAGGCAGAGTCTTACAGCTTGTAAATGGAGCTAATCTCACTGCGAAACTCCACTGTGAGCGTCCGCCTGGATTTCCAGTGCAGATGATAGCTCTGTTCTCAACAAAACGGCTAGATTGTGGCGAACTTGTCGTAATTCTACAGCAAAACAGACGAAAATAGTTAAAAAGAGGCTTTCAAATTACAATACAAATCTAAACAGAATTTGTGAAGATTCGTTTTATTCACTTCATTCATTTTAATGTTGAAAAAAAGTTTCGTAATGCTTAATATTTTTGTGGAAACTGATTTTTTTAGGAACTTTGATGAATAGAAAGTTCAAAAGATCAGTATTTATTTGAACTAAAAACCTTTTGTAACATTATAAATGTTTTTACTGTTGCTTTTGATCAATGTATTTTTAGCTAATAGCTAGTTTTCAACATTGATAAGAAGAAATGTTTCTCGAACAGGAAATTTGCGTATTAGAATGATTTCTGAAGGATCATGTGACACTGAAGACTGGAGTAATTCAGTTTTGCATCACAGAAATAAATTACACATTAAAATCTATTCAAATAGAAAACAGTTATTTTAAATTACAATAATATTTCACAATATTACAATTTTTACTGGATTTTTCATCAATAAATGCAGACTTCTTCCAAAATATTTTGTTTTATTATTCCAAATTTTTGGTAGTGTAAATTTGAGTAAATTTATAGTACATGTATATGTTTGTGTTTATGTCTGTCAGCCTTAAAGGAAATACTGATTAAATCTGTTTTTCCAGATACAATTTTAATATCTGTTTGAGTTAATAATGACTTTAACATCCTCACTTTATCATTTTAACTCACAAACAACTTCAGTGATTTACAAAACAGCTTGAGAATCATTACAAAAAACGGGTCAAAAAAAACCTAAATCGTCTTTTGAGCGAATCAAAGGACGCTCAAACAAACAGAATCATTTGGCAGATCGACATTTGTGCTCAGCTTGAATTAAACAATGACGGATGCTCTTTTGATATCTGACGCGTGCTTTCTTCTACCATATCTCTCTCATATACTGCTGTACCACCCGAATGATTCCCCTCTCCATCTTGAGCAGCGTTTATTCCTCTGATCATTCAATCCACTCGAATCTGCTAAATTCCTTCTCTGATCCTCCCCAGGCCTCTCGCTCGCTCTTTCTCATTCACACACACACACACACACACACATTGCTCTCTAAAGCTTGTGTTCGGTATTGTATCACACACATCCAAATCATCAGCCTCCGTTCTGAAGTTTCTGTGCAATAAACATGGAAAAAAATAAATAAATGACTAAAAATCACGTTCTGTAAAAAAAGTGGAACCACATCAAAAGAGATTTTAATCCTGTCTGGATTCATAGCTGTCCTCTTTACTATTAATAGCGAGTAAGGGGGAAGGAACATTATGGATTGATTTATTTATTGTGTCATGTATTAAGACGCATGTTACTGCGAGGTCCCTCTCGGAAAAAAATGACAAACAAAATAAAAAGCCGTTATTTCTGATAACCTATTTTGGAGTGTGTGGAAAAAAAATGTAGCTTTTGCACCCCAATTAACAGCGTGAATGAAAACGGCGCACTAAGCTGGCCGTGCAAAAGTTGATCCTCTTTTGGCTTCTTTCGGCATGTCGTTTTTTAATCAAGAATTAAAAACAACACGTAATTCTGTCTTTAGTCTATTGCAGAGCATGCTGGCTTGAGAGGTGAGCTGAACATGTTGGTTTTTTGAACCGTGAACTGAGACATCTGCTACTCTGCATTCACAACATGGAGCATTAAGGGTTTTAAAAGAATTTAAAATGTCATTAAATAAAATTAATTGAAATTTTTAGCTGTTTAGACAATTTTCTAATGGAGAAAAAAACACACTACCATTCAAAAGTTTGGTGTTGGTAAGATATTTCTGAAAGAAGTTTCTTATGCTTACCAAGGCTGCATTTATTTGATCAAAAATACAGTAAAATCAGTAATACTGTGAAATATTATTACAATTTAAAATCACTGTTTTCTATTTTAATACATTTAATAACGTAATTTATTCCTGTGGTGGAAAGCTGATTTTTCAGCATCACTACTCTAGTCTTCAGTGTCACATGATCCTTCAGAAACCAATCTAATATGCTGATTTGCTGCTCAAGAAACATTTCTTATTATTACAAATGTTGAAAACAGTAATATTTTTGTAAAAATCTTGTTTTTTCAGTAATCTTTGCTGAATAGAATAGTTCAAAAGGACAGCATTTATTTGAAATAGAAATCTTTTGTAACATCTTTGCTAAATAAAAGTATTAATTAAAAAAAAATAAAAAATCGTAGTAGTAGTAGTGTAAAACAGTAGTGTAAATGAGATTCAAACCTGCGTAATGTACATGAGCACTAACTGCTAGACCATGGCTCCAACATAAGTGTTATGATGTTAAAACAAGCAAAATAAATCAATAAATAGCTAAAAAAAATAATAATAATAAAAATTAAAAATACATTACAAATACAGTAAGCAATCCCAAATAAGCCATTTTGTACCTCACCACATAATTAAATGAGTGGCTCTCTAAAATTTAAATGCAGCAGACCACTTAAGAATTTTACACACACACATATATATATATATATATATATATTTTTTTTTTCTTTTTCTTTAAATATATTTGATAAAGCGTTTCTGAAATTAGCCAGTCAACTCATTAACAACTGGTAATCCTTCATAGACCACAGTTTAAGAACCCCTGACGTAAAACCAAAGAATTCAGTTTAGCGAGTTTGTTCTACCAAATTTCGAACTACACTGATTATTCAAACAAGCCTCAATTCTTTCACTTTTACCTGACCCTACAAAGGAGCTCTCAAACTCTACAAGGTGTTGTTGGTGAAGAGTGCTCTCTTTCTCTTTCCCTTCCCTGCTGTTTTTGTTTGAAAAGAGTGGTTACGTGCTCCCGATCTGCACCGTCCTCTCCTGACCGCAGGCCTCACGGAGCACAGCATTTTATAAACACTCAGGGAGCACGTCTAATCCTCCAGCCCGTATTAATCAGGAACGCTCTTTTTCGAAGTCCCTCATCTGCGTTTCCTTCTGCAAGCCTGAGCTAAATGAATTAAAGAGGAGGGTTTAAGCATCTGCGGTTTGGCTTGAAAAAATGAAACAATCAGAGGAGGAAAAATAACACGACAAACCCTCAAACGACAAAAAGTCTATTTTGGAAAAGCTGAAATACCAAGCTACAACACTTTGGCTTCACCCAAAACCAAAGATAAACACATGCTATCACTGTGATTACATATATATTAAAAAAACCGTGCCCCTCTTGCTGTTACCGACAAGCGTGTACATGTGTTTCTCATTTACGTGAAGGATTTTAATTCCTTACAGCAGTTTTACAGATCTCTCATTATCCAGCTATGTCGAAAAGGGAAAACGGCAATAGTAAAAGTCGGCAGAAATGAAAAGGAATGCCTAGCGGGCTCGAAGCCCACCGCAAAACTTTCTCCTCAACACTCCTTAATCCCTCATGAATGAGAGCTGTATTCGCAAGACACACGGGAGGTCAAGCTGTGTTTGTCTGGTGGGGTTAACTGATACCGAACGAGCGTGTGCGGATGAGGTTTTGACCTACAGTATGTGCTGATTATTGCTTACATTGAGTTTTTATTGTTCAAAGGTTGCTCTTTTATAGGTCAAGAGTGTTCGATTTCTTTGAGAATCAACGTTGTGTCAGATGTTTCTTCTCAAATATTTTAGAAGAAATCAAATTTGTATACAAATCAGGCTGTTGATAGTATCGTTCAGACTATTTGGTCTTGGGAAAATCTGATGAGAAATGTTTGAGATCATAGTGAAAATTCTAAAAAAAAATCTGATTTGCCAGGATTCGGAAAGTCGGAATCAAAACCTGAGATTTCCATTTCCTCAAACATTTCTCATATCTAAGAGATGCTTTTTACAACACAGATCTCAAATGGAGCTTAGATTTGACACTAAAATAAGATTTCAGTATGAACTCAAACATTTCTTATTAAAGGGATAGTTTACTCAAAAATAAAAATTTGGTCATTAATTACTCACCTTCATGACGTTCCAAACCCGTAAGACCTTCGTTCATCTTCGTTCATCTCATGACACATTCAAGGCCCAGAAAGGTAGTAAAGGACATCGTTAAAATAGTCCATGTGCAAAGAAACAAAAATAACGACTTTATTCAACAATTTCTGTTCTTCCCTGTTAGTCTTTGACACGTGTTCACGAGAGTACCATGACATATGCGCAAAAAATATTTCACATAACTTCGTAAAATTAAGGTTGAACCACTGATGTCACATGGACTATTTTAACGATGTCTTTAGTACCTTTCTGGGCCTTAAACGTGGTTGTTGCGTTGTTGTCTATGGAGGGTCAGAAAGCTCTCGGATTTCATCAAAAATACCTTAATTTGTGTTCCGAAATTGAACGAAGGTCTTACGGGTTTGGAACAACATGAGGGTTAGTAATTAATGACTGAATTTTCATTTTTGGTTAAACTATCCCTTTAAATCTTCCAATACTGAATTATCTGAGCAACATCTACAACAGAAAGATCTCAACGATGTCTTAAACTGTGCTCAGATTCACTAAAATAACAAAGTCTGAGATCAAAACTGTCGATTTCATTATTATAATTGTAGATTAATACTCACATTTCTCCTCTTTAAATCTTCCAAGAGGAAATAATACTAGCAATGATTTTTGCAACTGCGATTCGGAAGGATATATTTCAAAATATTTCAATATGAACTCCAACATTTCTCAATGAATTTTCCAAGAATAAATGATCTCAGCAATGCTTTTCACAGCAGAGATCTCAGCAATGTCTCAAACTGTGCTCAAATGAACCAAGTTACCAAAGTCTGCAATCAAAATCAGAGAAATATTGCTCATTTAAACTTCCATGACTAACCAATACCTTTCTCAGCAGAGAAACTAAAACTTAAGAAATTAAAACTTTCAAAACAAAATTATCCAAGAGATGATTTTCACACTACAGACCTCAGAAATGTCTTACGATATGCTCAAATTCACAAGGATACCAACGTCTGCAATAAAAAATTGCCAGAATTTGCCAAAATGCAGATCTTGAGCTGTGATGAATTTGATGAGTTCATATTGAAATCTTTTTCATTTTTGAAAACATTTTTGATCGCAGCAGTATCTTGGCAAATCTGAGCCCAGTTTGACCTTGAACTCAACTTTTTCTTATCAACTTTTTTCCTCAGGAGAATAGCTCTTTATAGCTCTGGAAAGTAATTCTACATTGATTTCCTTAGAAGAAATAAAAGACAAATCAGTTCTTTATCACTCAGATATTTTGGTCTAAGAAAAATCGTTGCGATCATATTGAAATCTGCAGACTTTGTCTCAAACAGTGCTGGACTTTTTCCCACATGAGAAAAATCTGAGAAGCAGAGAACTTCGTTGAGTCGGACTGCCACGTAGAAGTCGTCTTGAAGAGATATTTTCTTTCTTACGAGTTGGAATGTGTTTTTCAAACTGTGACCAGCATATGTAGCTCGTCTCATGGCGAGTGTGCATGTGGTCAATGATAAGGAGAATGTGGTCTGTCTGAGGACCCCAATCATTATCGTCCTGAAGAGGCCCAGGGCCTCAGTGAAGTCATTACCCTGTCTGCCATTTCACAAATAAATCAGCAAATATGCAGCACCTCCATCCATAATTGGGTCCAGCCCTCCCTCTCATTTGCGCCCAATAATAGCTTTCCACAGTCATTACTCCAACTCTACTTAAGCGTGCTAGTTTGAGACTCTTAAACTTTTCCTTTAATTAATATTTTATTCAAGATGCATCGGGTGGACAAAAATCTATATTTCGTTCAGGATTTTCTACATCACCTGAAGCTTCTTTCTTTGTCTGCAGGGAGAGAAAAAGCGGCCCTTTCATTTGTCTGGGTTTTTTGGGAGGAAGGCTCCCGGCGCTTGCCAAAAAAGCTGTGGTTTTCGGCCGCCACCGTGTTGCTATTAGACATGGTTATGGATGGAGCTGGAGAATGACAGTAACACAAGCCATCCACACACGCAGGCGGCATGTTCGTGTTCAGGCTGGCCAGGCCTGGCTTCTGTTTCCACAGTTTTGGCCCCAGCAGCTCAGCCTCTAAACTCAAGAGTTTGGGCATGTTTAGACCACAGATCACTCTCGCGCTCTCCCTCTTTTCCTCACCCTCCTCCTCTTTTTAATCCTGGGAACCACATTTTGCGTGGGAATACAGACTGAGAATGGAACGGTCCAGATGTGAAACGAGAAGAAAGGCTGTGGGTAGAACCCATGAGCAGTGTTTCATGGGAGTTTGGAAATGCCTCCACTGAGACTCTGATCTTCCACACAGCACAATGCATAACGTACATATAATGTTAACAAAAAGCCTTGATGGATTTTCATGTTAATCAAGTTAATCAATTTCAATGGCCCCAATATTGCTTATTAAAATCACAGCAGTAACTCATTGATATTAATAATTATACAAATGTACATTTTTCTTTTTTTTCTTTTTTTTTTTTTGAAAGTACTCAGAGCTGTTCTATACTCTTTTATAGGAGTTTTTTTATTATTAAATATTTAAAAAAAAAAAATTTTTTACTAGACAGCAGTCAATTTTTTCTTTTGAAAAACAATTATAAATTATAGTATAAATGTGGTTTATAGACTTATTGATGGCCAATCTATATTCTTTTATGGGATTTTTATTTATTATTTATTTTTAATGTATATTTTATTTTATTTTATTTATTTATTTATTACAAGTATAAATATGGTTTATAGACTCATTCCATACTGTTTTATAGTAGTTTTTAGAACTATTTGTAAAAATTTAAATGAATAATTTTATATATATATATATATATATATATATATAGTTAAAAAGTTAGAAAAAAAACTTTCCTGTGTAATTTACAGAATTAGCTAAGAGAGAATCAAACAAAACTGAATCAAAATCCGAATCAAATTTAATCTACAGTTCATGAATCAAGAGGAGATTTTGTGAACTGGAACTATGCTGAATTAGAATCAGAATAAAAACAAATATACCCAAATGAGTCAAATCAAACTGAATCAAAAATCAGACAAATCAAATCAAGAGCTTACGAATCAGAATCAAATAAGATGACAGTTTTTTGAATGAGAAAAAAAAATTGACATAACAGCTGAAATAGATGTAATATATAAGCAAATCAAATGAAATTGAATCAAAATCTGAATAAAATCTAATCTAAAGTTTATGAAAATCAGAATCAACAGAAAGAGATCAGAATAAAAATGAGTCAAATCAAACTGAATCAGAACTGGAAACAAATCAAATCAAGAATTAGTGAATCAGAATCAAAATTAATCAAAATCAAAACAAATATACCCCAACGAATCAAATCAAATCTAGAACTTGTGAATTGGAATAAAACTGAATCAAAATCAAATCGAATTGAACGTTTGTGAATCAGAATCAAACTTTATCTCATACTGTATCCAACCCTACGCAACACCAAATGTAATTTTACAGAAAAAATTCAGAATCTACGAAGGGTAGAAACCCTGTCAGTTCAATATGCTACAAATTCAGACAACGATAACTTAAAAAAAAAAAATTCACAGGATTGATTTCATTCCAGTCACATAAAATATTGCATCTGCAACAAATCAGATCTATAAAAACATTCAAACAGTAAAGTCAGCTTAGTGATGAAATCACTTTATCGTACTACTGCGCTCCTCGCTGACAGGTGCTCATCACTGGCTTATCCATCAATCCCTGAATTTGATCATATTAATGAGTGGCTTTGTAATCCTCTTAAAGCAGCTCCATGGTTAAAGCACCTCAGGCATCTGCAGACGGGTCGCTCCGCTGTACGCAACCCAAGAGGACTCCGGCCATAAGCTCCGAGGTAAAACGAACAGATCAAAGCAGATGATCATCCGCTAGCTGCTATCAGGCCGGAGCAGGATTGCAGAGATGGTCACTGCAGAGGCCGATTATCCATCGGAGAGGATCATGGGAGATCATATTGGTATTTCTAGTTAAGCTTTTCTTATAAAGGTAAGCATGGAGGGGAGAGACCAGAAACGCTGCCAAAATTTCATCTGGGGCATCAGATTTGTAATCTCCTCACCTCCGTTTTTCTCCGCCACGAAAAATGGTAGGAAAACGGCGGGTTTGGAAAAGTTCCCAGTTTGTGTTTTTAGGCAAGCGACGCATTTGGATGCTGAATGACAAAAAGCCTCTCCTAATGTGTGAAGTGGCCAACAACAAGGTTGGTTGGTTTTATTTTCATTTAAAATGCATCTGCGTGTGCCGTCGCCTGGAGACGGAGCTGGTCGGAAAAAATGGAATACAATTCGACGCATAAACAAAAACAACCACAAAGCCCTTTGTTGCTACCGCCGAAGATCAGCGAACGAACCGGCGGTCTGCCAGCCGTACGCAACAATGCAACTCGAAATTGTACACTGGAAGTAGATGAGAGTAAGCTAAAATTGATAAGAGACGCAGAGGAAACGGAGAACAGACAGTTCCACTCCAATCCGATTCCGTACTCCATTAAAAATCAATCCTAATGCCTTTTCGCCACACAATACTTCATAGAACATTAGAGAGAGATTAAAGCAAATTGGACTAGAGATGATCAGATACTGAAGCAAAACATCTGCAGGCCCAGTGTATCGTTTTCCCTGTATTTTTTTTTTTCCGGGGGAATACTAGAGTGCACTGTCTGACTTCTTAACCCTGTGTTATCTCCACCTCCCAGCCAAAGACAGAGCCAATTTGTTTCCCAAACAATTCTGTAGCCATCCTGGTGATGGGGCTTGGCAGGCAAACAAAGGGGAAGAAATAAAGGAAGAAAGTTAAGGAAAAGAGATTGTGTGTTCAACCCTCGGGTCCAGGTGGATGCGTGTGCACTTCGAGAATGTATTTTCCCATTCGTTTCGAGAGCAACTGGCTCATGAGAGTCATTCATTTTGGGAATCAAATGGTCAAACGGATCATTAGAGTCATTTGTTTGTGAATCAGACCAAACTGGCTGCGATGTATGTTTTCAATTCACCAAAAATATGGATCATAAGAGTCAAATGTTTGGGGATTTATGCATTGGTCACAAAGTATCTGATTCACTTAAAAAAATAAAAAATTGGCTTATAAGAGTCATTAAATCAGGAATTAGAATCAGCTTGAATTGGTCATAATGCATGTATTTCATTCAATTTCATTCACCAAAATGAAGCAGCTCATAAGAGCCAACTGTTCAGGAAGCAGACTACATTGATCATGCTGTATGTTATTGATCAACCAAAAAGAACCGACTCATAAGGTTCATTCATTCAAGAATCAGAATAGACTGGTTGTACTGTATGCTTTTGATTCACTCATAAGCTTTATTCGTTCAAGAATCGCACTACACTGGTTCAAATCTATGTGTTTTTTTCACTAAAAATAACCGCCTCATAAGATTCATTCATTCAGGAATCAGACAACACTGATTGTGCTATATGTGCAAAATGAACCAGCTCATAAGAGTCATTCATTTAGGAATTGGACTACACTGATTACAATGTATGTTTTTGACTGTAAGAGTCATTTGTTTTAGTAATCAGGCTGAACTGGTCATTATACATGTATTTCATTTACTAAAACGAACCAGCTCATAAGAGTCAACCGTTCAGGAATCAGACTACATTGATCACGTTGTATGTTTTTGATTAACTAAAAGAACCGGCTTATAAGAATCATTCATTCAAGAATCAGAACAGACTGGATGATATGTATGTTTTTAATTCACTAAAAAGTACCAGCTCATAAGATTAATTTGTTTGGGAATCAGACTACACTGATCGTGCTGCATGTGCAAAATGAACCAGCTCATAAGGGTCAATTATTCAGGAATTGGACTACACTGATCACGCTGCATGCTTTTGATTGACAAAAAAGAACTCATAACAGCTTTAATTTCTGAAAATATATAAATAAATGCTGTCTCAAGGCCTCTGAAGTTGTCCCGTCGAGGATTACTCTCTCTCTCACACTCATCCCTCCACCTTAGCCCCATCCCTTGCTTTCTGGACGCAGGCCAGGAAGGGAAATCCATGAAACATGAAGAATGCGAACGGCACAAGAGCTGCGCGACTGCACTGAACTTTTCACAACGGGACAAAATTTTCGCCCGCCTCACAGGCAGGATCACTACCAACCTCTAGCCGAGAACTAGCTTATCTAATTGTGCCGTGACAAGAGTAATGAGTGGGTTGAGTGTGTTTAAAAAAGAGACGCAAAGCAAGAGAGAGAGAAAGAGAAAGAGAGGAGGGGAGACACACGGGACAGAGCCCAAGTGCTAGATGGAGACTCTCTCTCTTTGCTATCGTGGCATATCACATGATCAAGACCATCTCCTATTGGTCAGGAAGCAGAGCAAATTCGTCCGCCATGTAAGGAGGGCTGGAAGCGACATTCTCTCTTCCCTCCCTCCCTTCTCTGCTTCTCTCTTACTCCAATCTTAAAATGGCGGCTGGGGGGAAAAGTCTGCCAAAAAGGGAGCGAACCTGATGCTCTTTTTTCTTTTAAACGCTTCTTTAAGACTATTTTCTTAATCCAAAAAAAAACGGCAAAGAGGAGAATGGGACAGCTTTGAGTAGAAACAGATGAAGCGGGCTTGTTTTTTTGTCGAGCACTGGCTGGTACAGGCAGTTAAGGGGGAACTTTGACAGCGGGCCAGGAAAAAACATTAACTGTGCTGTGTCCGGCAGGCTGAGGCACAGTTGCCGAGGGGAAGGAGGACACTTTCCTTTGGCTGGCATTAGCACAGCGCTAGCGTTAACAGGCTTAGTCCCCCTCCAGAGGGGGTGACTTGGGGACGGATGCTGCATCAACTTCTAGACCAAAACAGACACACTGACAAGCACAGAGACAAAAGAAACACACTAACAGGTGGCTCCAAGACATTTGTTGGGTCAGGTATTGATAGCACAAGCTCTCGATTCCCATTTTGACTTAGCTGGATTTGGTTATATCTTATGAGAGATGGCATCCCGTCTTTTTGAAATATTCATTAAAAAATTGATTCATAAGGCTCATTTGATCGGGATCAAACTTCACTTGTCGTGCTGTTTGGTTTTGATTCACTAAAAAGTACCAGTTCATAGGTGTCTTTTTGAAGTATTCTTTAAAGAATTGATTCATAAGGCTCATTTGTTCGGGATCAGACTTCACTGGTTGTGCTGTATGGTTTTGATTCACTAAAAAGAACCGGGATCATGAATTGAACTTTACTGGTTGCGTTCTATGTTTCTGATTCACTAAAAAGAATCAGTTCATAGGTGTCTTTTTGAAGTATTCTTTAAAGAATTGATTCATAAGGCTCATTTATTTGAGATCAGACTTCACTGGTTGTGCTCTATGGTTTTGATTCACTAAAAAGTACCAGTTCAAAGGTGTCTTTTTGAAGTATTCTTTAAAGAATTGATTCATAAGGCTCATTTGTTCGGGATCAGACTTCACTGGTTGTGCTGTATGGTTTTGATTCACTAAAAAGAACCAGTTCATAGGTGTCTTTTTGAAATATTCATTAAAGAATTGATTCATAAGGCTCATTTGTTCAGGATCAGACTTCACTGGTTGTGCTGTATGGTTTCGATTCACTAAAGAGAACTGGGATCATGAATTGGACTTCACTGGTCGTGCTGTTTGGTTTTGATTCACTAAAAAGAACCAGTTCATAGGTGTCTTTTTGAAATATTCATTAAAGAACTGATTCATAAGGCTCATTTATTTGAGATCAGACTTCACTGGTTGTGCTCTATGGTTTTGAGTCACTAAAAAGAACCAGTTCAAAGGTGTCTTTTTGAAGTATTCTTTAAAGAATTGATTCATAAGGCTCATTTGTTCGGGATCAGACTTCACTGGTTGTGCTGTATGGTTTTGATTCACTAAAAAGAACCAGGATCATGAATTGAACTTTATTGGTTGCGTTCTATGTTTCTGATTCACTAAAAAGAATTAGTTCATAGGTGTCTTTTTGAAGTATTCTTTAAAGAATTGATTCATAAGGCTCATTTATTTGAGATCAGACTTCACTGGTTGTGCTGTATGGTTTTGAGTCACTAAAAAGAACCGGGATCATGAATTGGACTTCACTGGTCATGCTGTTTGGTTTTGATTCACTAAAAAGAACCAGTTCATAGGTGTCTTTTTGAAATATTCATTAAAGAATTGATTCATAAGGCTCATTTGTTCGGGATCAGACTTCACTGGTTGTGCTGTATGGTTTTGATTCACTAAAAAGAACCAGGATCATGAATTGAACTTTATTGGTTGTGTTCTATGTTTCTGATTCACTAAAAAGAATTAGTTCATAGGTGTCTTTTTGAAGTATTCTTTAAAGAATTGATTCATAAGGCTCATTTATTTGAGATCAGACTTCACTGGTTGTGCTGTATGGTTTTGAGTCACTAAAAAGAACCGGGATCATGAATTGGACTTCACTGGTCATGCTGTTTGGTTTTGATTCACTAAAAAGAACCAGTTCATAGGTGTCTTTTTGAAATATTCATTAAGGAGTGATTCATAAGGCTCATTTGTTCGGGATCAGACTTCACTGGTTGTGCTGTATGGTTTTGATTCACTAAAAAGAACCAGGATCATGAATTGAACTTTATTGGTTGTGTTCTATGTTTCTGATTCACTAAAAAGAATTAGTTCATAGGTGTCTTTTTGAAGTATTCTTTAAAGAATTGATTCATAAGGCTCATTTATTTGAGATCAGACTTCACTGGTTGTGCTGTATGGTTTTGAGTCACTAAAAAGAACCGGGATCATGAATTGGACTTCACTGGTCATGCTGTTTGGTTTTGATTCACTAAAAAGAACCAGTTCATAGGTGTCTTTTTGAAATATTCATTAAAGAATTGATTCATAAGGCTCATTTGTTTGAGATCAGACTTCACTGGTCGTGCTGTATGGTTTTGATTCACTAAAAAGAACCGGGATCATGAATTGAACTTTATTGGTTGAGTTCTATGTTTCTGATTCACTAAACAGAACCAGTTCATAGGTGTCATTTATTTGTGAAAATGGTTGCATTGGCCTCGCTGTATATTTTTGATTTATTAAAATGAACCAGATCATATGAGTCATCTGCTTGTGAATCAAACTACACTGATGGTGCTAAAAAGACCTGGATCATTAGAGTCATTTGTTTTGATAATCGGACCACCGGTTACACTGTATTTTTGCATTTCACTAAAACAAACTAGTTCACGAGAGTCATTTATTTGGGAATCGGGCTACAATGGTTGCGCTCCATGTTTCTATTTCACTAAAAAGAACCGGCTCATATGAGTCATTTGCTCATAAATCAGTCTACACTGAAGGCACTAAAAAGAACCATAACAATCATTTATTACTGAACTGGACAATGCTGGTTGCATTGCATTTTTTTTCCCCACTAAAACAAACTTGTTCATGAGAGTCATTTGTTTGTTAACCAAAGGTTGCACTCTATATTTGCGATTCACTAAAAGAAGTGGCTAATAAGATAAGGAATTGACTTTACTGGTTGAGCTCTATGTTTTTGATTCACAAAAAACAACCGATTCATGCAAACGTGAATTGGACTTTGCTGGTCACGCAACAACAAAACAGCCCGATTCGCAAACAAATGACACCTATGAACTGGTTCTTTTTAGTGAATCAAAAACATAGAACGCAACCAGTAAAGTCCAATTCATGATCCCGGTTCTTTTTAGTGAATCAGAGCCATAGCCACATTCAGTGAGTCTCAGGCAGTATAGTCTTACTACGAATCAATTCTTACATGATTATTTCAAAAAGACGGGTTGCCAGCTTGCATCTCTCATTAGATATACTTTTGTGAATAAGAGTTGTTTACGATTCTGTTCTGATTCACAAAAAAGCTGTTTGTTTTTGCATTCAACAGAAAGACATCAAGTCTGCAAAGTCACATTCACAACAACACGTGTCGTGAAATATGATTTCTTTTACATCGGCACGACCGTTGCAATATCGAACTTTAGGAAACATCAGGCGAATCGATTTAGGAAAGCCGACGCATCCTCAAACACTGGACAAAGTTCGGAGAGAACAGACGAAACAATCCTCCAAGCACATGACAGACCGACACGCGTGCCTTTGCGAGGTTTCCTAAAAGCTTGACGCAATCAACCTGCTGGAAGATTAGGGTTTGGAAAAGTCTGATTACGTCTTATAGCGACTTAATTTGATTCGCAATCTGTACAGTAACTTCTAGGACCAGCTGGAGGCATTAGCCCGGGTCAGGTGAGCCGGGCGAGAGACGCCAGTTGGGAGGGTACCTTTTTTTCGGTGTTTGTTTTGTTGTTGGCCGAGTGGCGCTGGAGTTAAGAGGTACAGGGGCTAATCGCATCATGTCTTCTGGCTTCCCAGGCATCAGTGACTCATATGAAAGAGGATCACGTTGGAATGTTCTTTTCCCAGAGGCCTGTGCCTGATGGAATTAACCCTGCCATAGATCCCTTCCACCAACCGCAGGGGCCGGGTCAAACTGATTATCTTTCAGAGCGGCCTCGCGACAGGACCACGGCTATTAAAAGAGACGCTTATAAAACCATCTCGCACCTCTGCTCTTTTCCTTTCGCCGTGTGTCTGTAAGCAAACAGGTGAACACCTGCGAATCTCGCTCGGTCTCGCCGTAAGTCGGTGCCGTTCCACAAAGGACATCAGTGTCATCTTCCCCTGTGGCAGACGTAATGGCATCTGATCGAGGGATCTCTGTCTTCCTCCTCATGCCCTCAGCTCAGAAGGAATACTCAAAGTGTGACGGAGACGGGATGCAGTCTGTCTCCCTGTCCACAATGCATTCCCTCTGATGAATTTTTCAAGCTATTACGGATTTTTTCCTGTTGTTCTTGAGCACTAAGTTGCTAATACACAATGGCATGCTGTTAATGACCCAAAGAATCGCTGTTTCACACATACATATTTCATTACAACAGCTGAACAAATTACATATTTATGCGTTATAAGGGGGAATGCCATTCGGATTCATTAGCTATGCAGGCAGGTACAGGAATCCCATCTGCAGCCGCATCTGTACAACAGGAGCTGACAATAACAGGCTGTGCCGAAGTATGACCACCTCCGCTCGTGCAAACGTGCGCACAAGCTGATAATAACATGCTCAAGACCCTGCTACTGAAGATGTAACAAGGTGGCACATAAATTATGATTAATTATACTTATTACTGTCAAATTAGAATTCGCAAAATTGTACAATTTCAGGATTATCTCGATTTAAACCATTTATAATTTAATAATACATGTTATTATTAATAAAATAATAAATAATTTGAATTATTAATACTATATAATTGTATCAGAATATCATAAATCATCAATCATAGGTCATATAATAACAAAATTGCCATTAATAATAGTCCTTTTTATTATTAATTCTGTTTAATTGAGATGATCAGTTTGACTAAACATGTAAATTAATAATAAAAATGACTGTAATTATCGAAAATTAGTCATATATAATTGAGACCCAATGAGAAGCCAGAATATCAATTTGACTTTAATTTATATTTTAGTAATAAAAAAATATAATTGATAAAAAAAAAATTAACTAGAGTTTTCATTATTGACTTAAATGAAATTTTAATAACAAATGATTATTAATTAATAACAATTATTGAGTTCCAGAGAGAATATTACAAATATTAAAACGTTAAAACATAATAAATATTCATTACAATTTAATACAATTAGTATTAATTAAATAACACAATTTTAATTATAATTACTATTAATTAAAATGAATAATACATGATCAAAATTCAGTGAGTATCAATTTGATTTAAAAATATTTTTAATTTAATAAAATATTAATAATTTCTAATTATTTAATTAATTTCTAATTCTTTATTTATTTATTTTAAATTATTTGAATTATTATTAGCAATATTTTTCCAATGTAACTAATTATCATTAAGTTATTTAATTTAAAAGACTTACACTGTATTCAAACTATGAAAGAAGCGGCCACATACTGTAACTGCTCATCCGATTAAACATTACACTCATTCCAAGTTCAAAGTCATTTCGGATTTAATTAATACGACTATTAAGTGCTGAACACAGAGTAATAAAGCATTGTAAATTATCTGTAAAAATTCACAATCAGCATCATTCTCTTCGCTATCTTTTTTTCTCTTCTCTTCTTGAACCTCCACAAAGCACGTCCGGCTGCACTATCAGCCCTTAAGCAAGGTTACATTTTCGTCTCTTCTTTTGCCAGTGCACTCCTTCGGGTTAGCGCTAAATCATTATCGCAAGCGGAGGAAATGGGCAAACGTATGCTAACCGTCAGAACAGCCAGTCTGACTGGATTACGGCAAGTTACGGGACGGCAGAAACACGTTTACTAAAAACATGAAATCGCAGCAAGCGACCGCCTTCCCAGGGTGGAGAAGCGAATTTGGAGAGCCTGTTGGACGCAGGTGTGAATGACGCAGTAAATGATGGCAATTAGCTATTAACTGCGGATATTACGGGGCCTCCTTATCCATCAAATATCTTATTTAAGTAAAGACCTACGACAGAAATACTTTCAACGATTTGTCGAACAGCTGCTCTCCCTTGTAAAGTACTTACAGCGCAGAGAACGACTTGTTCCGGCACGCTAATGACCTTAGCCGGGATAAGGCGGCTGATCCGCCAGTGTTAGGCTCATTATTGTTGGAGGGGATTTGAAACTGCTTTTCCTGTCTGGGCTGAGAACGGAGAGAGTATTCCCTACGTTATATACGTTTGCGACGGCGTCCAATCGGGCTGGAAAGGCGCAGCAGCGCGAGGGGGGCTGTTTGTGTTTGGCTCTCGCTCGGGCTGCGGTGACGGGGGAAATGTGTGGTCAGGGAGGCAGCCGCGAGAGGGAAAGGGAAAGTGGGAGACGAGGGAAAACCACAGCTTGTGTTCGACACATTTCCAGAGCCCTTTGTCTCGGCGCTGGCCCGATGCCTTCTACCATGTGCGCGCACACACACACAAACACAAGCTAATTCAAACCATATCGGAATCTGCCACGTTTCTCCAGCTCGGCAATTTGCAAAGGCAGAGTGCGCTTTAGTCTTTTCATTAAATGAAAAGTAAACATCGACATTAAACATTGACATCGCACTCTCTGACTCTTAAAAAGGCTCTTAATAAAAAGACAAAAGGCAATCTATTATTGAATGCGAAACAATGGCACATGCGCAAAACCGCAAGACGAGGATCCAAGCGAAACGGGTATTGTTCGAGAAACTTTGCTCTGTCCAGATATCCGTAAAACTATTAATCAAAAGGAGTAAAAGAAAAAGTAGCTAGTCAGCTTCATCTGATCTGGAGAGGAAGGGAGGGAGAGAGAGGGGAAAAGAGACAAGGCGGTCCAGGCTGTGGGCAGGCTGCTTATTAAGATTCACATGGTGTGGTGACTCAGCCCATTTTGGTAATGGAGAGCCCCGGCCACCTAAAGATGGAAATGGCAATTTTTCAAAGCCCACATTTTATATATAAATTATCCCAGGCACTCTCACGAGCAGCTCTGCAAGGTCATTCTCAAATATTTTGGATGCTTTGGGTTTGGAGAGCGAGCGCCGAGGATGGTGGGGTGAAGAGAACATCGCGGGACCGACGGTTGAAAGCGCTCATGTGGGTGGAAACCGCTGATGTGCACTTCTGAGCCACTTGATGTAAGAAAACAGTGTCTTGGTGTGATTCGGTTTCAAGATAGGAAACGGCTACGCTTATGGGACCTGTGTGGAAGTTCAGACTGGTTTCTACATTTAGACAAATTTTGGCTGCAAAATGACAGTTTTTGGTTTCTGGCATGAGGAGGAAAAAAGGATGAAATCCTTGGACGAAAATGTAAACAGACTCTGTTAAAGCTTTAAAAACCAATAACACGTACATGGAGAAAATAGAAAAAAAAAATTTCATGGATCCTGTTTGGAATTACATTTCATGCAAACGGTGACCAAAAAGTCAAAGAAGCTTTTAAGTTGTTGGATAATAATAATAATAATAATAATAAAAATAAAATGTATATACAAATAAATATGCAATATTTTATACATTTGCCCAAAAATTATATATATATATATAAATAAAATTACACATTATATATATATGTATATATCTTACAATTTTTGGTTTTCGGCAATAATTTTCTTTTTCGGTGCATCACAATCATTTCTGCCTAATAAGAGATCCAATTCATAGTGCAAGTGATGTTGAAAGGTCTAACTATTTGTGGCACTTTGAACTTTGAAGTTCAACCCAAAATTATAGTGGAAGACCAGAAAGGCGTTCTGCAAGCACATCAAGTTTGATATATTGTTCCACTTCTTCTGTACTGGGAACTAAACTCCTTTCAAAATAGCAAGGTCTATGGTTCAGGCCAGTGTCACAGGCATGAGACTAGGCTAAAGGTGTTTAAACTGTCTGTAAACTTGACCATGGCACGCTTGTGAACTCTGTAAGCCACGCCACTTATCTTTGTCCCGAAGAGCGAAAGCGAGCGAGAGAGAGTCCCCGACCCGCTCGCCCCCCACGGACAGTCCACTATCTGACATTCCACAAGACCAGCCCCCTTGGAGACAGCTGACCCGCTATTAATCACATGACCGACGGACCATATGATTGAGAACTAATAGGAGGGGGCGCTGCAGGGTAAGAACAATCGGGGGGCGAGGGAACGCTGCTTTGTGCCCGCTAATCCAAGTGTGAGCGAGGTCACCGTGCGACCAGATGGGGTCAGGCGTGCCACCGGCCGCCCTTTAGTGCCCCTTCGCGCAGAAGTGTGCGGGTTTAGGGTTGGGGGACGGAGTTGGGCCTCTCCATCTTGTCCTGTCTCGGGAAGTCAGGCTAATAGCTTTAATCAGACGGGATTGCTGGATTACCCGTGGATTTCCTTTAGCAAATCGCACCTGTGCACTTCCTCTCCATCTCAAAGTGGGTAATCGAGGACAGAGGGAGCAGCAGGATGGGTCCAGCTGGGCAGGACGTGGACGCTGTTTAACTCGTGGATTAATCAAGGACCGCAGCCTGCCAGGGTTCCGTCAGGCCCGGTCCTCTGAGGAACGTAATGCAATTAAACGACTCAGTTGATAACGCGAGGTCTAAACGTGCAGATCCGCCGCACAAAGGGGTCTTTGTCTCGCCTTGAAAGTTTGACATGCGTCCCCGACTGAACAGTTGTATCAAAGCAACACACTTCGGCGTGGATTTAGTCACAGTTACATTAGTTGAAATTTGTGCATTTAATCCACTGGTTTTCTACCATTTCTTCTCCAGCTCTTAAATCGTTCAGACAGCGAGTGTGACGGACCAGAGTTTTAAGCGTCTCTGTGCTACTTGGGAGACGTTTAAAGCTCAATGTTAATCTCCACCTCCTCCATTCTATTTAAACACTCTTATTCTTCGTCTTCCTTCTCGGCGTTCTCAAAACGTCCCTCTTCCTCTTGGAATTCCTTTAGCGCCGCACGCGCAAAGCGAGCGAGGAGGACGTCATGCAGTAAGCAGTGCTGGTTGGCATGGGAGTCTACGTTTCTGATGCGCTATGGCTTTACGTGCTGGGCACGTAGCCTCGGCTGACCTCAGCTTGGTTTGGAAATCAGATCAGAGAGCCATGACAGACAGTAAACGCTTGCACTGCTCCATCTGGGTTTACAGACTGAGCACGGGCAGCCTGGATTAGAGATGGGAGATGTTGGGTGATTTGAGGCTCCACAGGTGATGCAGGCGTCCTCACGTTTCACACTGTGGCCTTTAAAAGAGTCACGAGCCCACTGGGTCAATGACATATGGGAGAGTTAGCAGTAAAGAAAAGGAAAAATCATTTAAAAATCCAGTGAAAAATGTGCCAAATTCTATTTGGTAGTTTGAAAAACATACACAAAATTTTAAGAAAGTTTGCATGTTTACGTAGCGTTAAACTACATGACATTTTACAACCAGAGTTGAGCGTAATTGATTGATTGATTGATTGATTGATTTATGGTGGGTGCATCACATGACATTTGGTGGAAAGTAGTTTTTTTTATATAAATAATGTAATAAAAATTATTTAATATATACTAATATTTTAGTCATATTCGCTACATTAAATTTAATACACAAAATTAATAAAAATAAAATTAATAAATAAAATGTATATTTAAAAAAAAATATTAAATCGAATTTATTTTATTTTATTAAATATTTTAATTCAGTACATGAAATGTATAATAATTATTAATTATAATAGTTATATTTTATATTTACATTTTAGGCATAAAGGGACAGATTTACTAAAGAGGGTAAATTAGCATTAGATCGCGGGGTTAGAGGGGAAAATTCTGCGTGTGATTTACTGACAATGCGCACATTAAAGAACACAGACACAGCCAGATCATTTCCATAATGACCAGCGCAATCTACCAAGAGCAGCGCAAATTAGCGCCTGCTTTAAGACATGCTTTTTTTGGGTGTTAAATAATGGCGCAAATACCAGTAATTTGACGAGCGCAAACGTTAGTAAATCACGTTGTGTGATTCATTTTAATACTCTCCTCCCATAAATTTTGCGTCTGAAAGGGAAATGCATATTCAGTAAGGTCAGGCACAAAAATAACTGTGTCCACGCCTTTTCAGCGCTAATTCTTCACTGTGCGTCTTAAGTAAATCCTGACAGTACTATTTTAATCCCAAAAGACGGTTTGCACTGGCGCAAGCTGTTAGTAAATCTGGCCCAAAGACTAAAAATGTAAGCCACACAAAAAAATAAATAAACAAACATGCTCAAATAAGAGTTACACTCTTTACATCACTGTCTAAATCAACTGCCTTTTTAATGTAATTTTGAATAAATAAATAGCAGCTCACGTCATTGACCATCCTACTGCAGCTCTTTTTTCCAAACCGTATCGATTCAGCATGGGAAGGCGCTGGATGCGGCTCTTCCAGTCTCCTCTCGGCAAGAGCGAATGCTTATGTTCACAAGATGTTATTGATTACGTTATCAGAGAAACACGGC
>JAFVLL020023638.1:0-18726 GCA_021397915.2 Tor tambroides
ATCACAGGTTCCAAAAAAATATTAAGCAGCACAACAGTTTCCAGCACTGATAATAAATCAGCATATTAGAATGATTTCTGAAGGATCATGTGTCACTAAAGACTAGAGTAATGATGCTGAAAATTCAGCTTTGCATCATAGGAATAAATCAGATTTTAATGTATATTAAAATAGAAAAATGTTATTTTACATCGTAATAATATTTCACAATATTACATTTTTGCCTTGATGAGCATAAGAAATTTCTATATATATATATATATATATATATATATATATAAAATATAAAAGCTAGTTTAAAAGATTTATAAATACTTATAGCATATTCTATAAGCAATACTAAAATAACACTAGACCATAAAGTAAAAAATAAATAAATAAATAAATAAATAAAAATAACAGCATTCCATCCTATTTTACTTAAGTGATTAAATTCCATAGACGAGAACATCTTGTTCATGCAGATTTGATTGGATTGTACTTTTCATTAAAATAACTTGAACCTATGAATCATAAGCAATAAGATTAGGAACATTATACTGATTTAAATATGACCATATTTGATTCCTGTTTACTTGACATTTTTGACTCCCCTTCTTCAATTTTCTAAATATCAATGCTCCAATATCTCATTCCCGTTCTGTCACTGTTATCTGCTGTTCAATTCATTCTAGTCACCCTATGTTTCTCTGACTCTCTCCATCTCTAATTCTCTTCCTCGCCTTGATATCTCCTGTACAGCACGGCCAGCAGTTCCTCTCTCTGTACTCCTGATCATATCAGACGTTTTCCATCAGTCTGCCTCGCATTGATGTCTACTACAGTACATCCAGTTCCACAAACGAGAGAAAATGGGTGAGGGGGATGAAAAAAAAATAGTCTTAGAGTAAAATAATGGATCTAGATGTAATGGAGCATGATGTTCCCTCAGAGCAAAGAGCCGTTTAAGTGGCATCAGAGCTTCTGTCCACATCTAAGACCAGCTGGACACTGGCAAGAAACTCAGTACTCGCATTTGGCACTTTTTTCGGGTGTGTGAAAGTTTAGATAAAGGGAAGCTAGTCTCAGAGCTGCTGGATGGAGGAATCATCTAGCTGAAGTCTCTGTGTAATAAAATCATCATTTACTCAATCTTTATGTGCTAAGCCTTGAATTCAAGACAGTTATGTTTCACTCCCCAAACTTACATCATTCCTCACTGCGACTGTGTAGGAGTGTCTATATCTGAAGACTTTTCCGTTGAGCTTTTGAAATTATACTTTTGATGTTACTATGTAACCATACACACATACAGTATATATACAATAACACCAAATTCTACATTAAATATAGAGGATTCATCTATATTTAATTTAGAATTTAGTGTTTGATAACTTAATTCAATTTCTGTATATTTCCTACTTACTGAAGGGCACAGGTAGCTAAAAATGACATTTAGGGCCAGTTTTACTAAACAGGGCAAATTAGCGCAAGAGCGCAATTCCAAAACAGCGCCGATGGGCGTGGAAATTTCTGCGGGTGATTTACTAACAGCGTGCAAATTAAAGAACACAGACGCAACATCTCATTTACATATCGACCAACGCAATATACCAAGCGAAGAGCAAATTAGAGTAGTCGCAAATAAAGAATAAAGACATAAAGAAGCCATAGTACATTGAAAAGAACCGGAGACCAAAAATGAAGGGTTGCAAGAAGTTTTGACAGACTTGGTATTGCGTGACTCCTGGATGAGGGTTCCAAGTCGTCTTTTATTTCCTGAAGCAAATTAAAAATAACATGGCTTGGCAAACAATATATTCGTGTTCTTCTTGCATTCCAAATAAATGAATACGTGTGGAAAAAAATCCTCTCCCTTCTACCACGCGTTCTCTGTTCTCTCCTAGCAACAATAATTGCAGCCATTTCAAGCGCAAAATAAATTAAGACATGCTTTTTTTGGGCGTTAAATAATGGCGCAAATATCAGTAATTTGACGAGCACAAAGTTTATTAAATCTCGTTGCGTGATTCATTTGAATACTCTCCTCCCATAAATTTTGCGTCTGAAAGAGAAACTCCTACAAATGCATATTCAATAAGGTCAGGTGCAAAAATAACTGTGTCCACGCCTTTTCAGCGCTAATTCGTCTCTGCGCGTCTTTAGTAAAACCTGACAGTGCTATTTTAATGCCAAAAGATGGTTTGCACTGACCTAAAGAGTCAACTTACAAGCCAACAACAAAAATGTCTGTTTATAGAGTGAACCTGCATTATAACTGGTTTTAGTGCATGTGGGGAAAAAATAAAACAAAATAAACATTATTTAAGCAATTTTATTAATGGTGGACATTAGCTCTTCTGTTTCAAATAGGCTACATTTCTTCTTCTAAATGCTGATCTACAGTATAATGACTCAATGTCCTACTATATTGTCCAAAGGATTATGGATGTGTTAAAGTGAATTTTCAGTATTGTAATTTAGCTTATTTGACACTTGGTTTGATGTTCTGTGATTTACACCTCCCTCACCTCTTGACATTTAATATGTATTACTCCAGATTTGTCCTAAACCAAGGCACTCACAGTGATTCTCCATCTCTTTGAGTCTAAGATCTGTTTTTTGTGTGTCTCTGAAGGCTAAAGCTAAATTCTTTCTTACTACAACTAGTCTCCCTGGTTTTATTGTGCATGATTGATCAGTGTACTTAATTTAAAAAAAAAAAAGAAGCTTTTTTCATGGTCTTTCATAATTGTATCCTTCATTAAGGATATAAAGGATGCAAAGATACAAACACACACAGACAGTCTATTAGTGTAGAGTTGGAGCACTTAAAGATAAGTCATTTCCACATGTAATGGATTCCACGTGCCTCATTGCAGGATATGTAATGTGATGTAATGCTATTAGTGGCCCGAATTAAATCAAATATTCTTGGGTTGAATCCCCTTATGGTTGAAGCAAGAGCAGATGGAAGGTAAATATCTTCAAGGAAGTTAAATATCTTCATATCTCATCCACCCAGCTTTTATTAACCCCAATTCTCAGAGCCATATTGTCTTTTGAGCTTTGCGAGAAGTGGGTTTTACTGGAAATAAAAGAAAAGAAAAAAGAAAAGAACTTGCGGAACTTCTTAGTCTAGAGAGTTTGTAGTAAAAAAATATGTAACCTATGTACTACTGTTTTGAACTTTTTTTTTTTTTTTGAAAGAAAAATTGTATTCAGCAAGGATGCATTGAATTGATTAAAAGTGAATTAAAAGTCGGCATATTAGAATGATTTCTAAAGGATCATGTGACACTGAAGACTGGAGTACTGATGCTGAAAATTCAGCTTTGTTCACAGGAATAAATTACAGTTTAAAATAGAAAAGTTATTTTATTTTCAGTTATGCACCAGTAGAGCAACATATACTTGGCGTCAATATTTACCTACATATAGTTTTATTTCACATGGATAATTCCATGAAAATTAGAGTGATAATGCAAATGAATCGTTGAACCGACTCTGAACTGAATCAAACCTTCCAATTCAATCAACATTTTAACTCGGAGAAACCATTGAAGTATTTCTTGTTTTCATGGGTCACATACCGTAATATTGACAGCAAAATATCCCACATCCGCCAAATCGCTTAGCTCTAGTGTAAAGTTCACTTGCAGTCTACTGAACCAGACCAAAACCAGCAATTGTGATAGCAACAACCAATTATTTAAACTTCCACTTCCCCTGAAGGTGCTGCCCATATCAGAGGTCTCGCTTGCTTGCTTTCTCTTTCCGACGTTGTTTTCTTTGGTTGCTGAATTAAGATCAGACTGCAAGAGATCGAACTGCTCTCCAGCGTGCGGCTGAAAGACCCAATTTAACCAGGATCGGTAAAACCTAACGCCTGAGAGGAATGAGTCTAAGTGGCCCTGTGTAGCACATATCTGCTCTCACGTGCTCTCTCTCTGCAGGCTGTTATTTGACTCCTAGCTTCCTGTGGATTGGGTTGTTCTGTGCAGCTTCCCTTCCACTCCATCTGTTCTGTCCTCATCACGCTGAAGTGAGGACACTTGGGGACACTACTTTGTGTGTGTGTGTATGTATTATAGTATATAACTCTCAGGGTCAGATACCAACAGTCACTGGAAAGTAAGTTTATAAATTAAAATGTATCTGTTAACCAAGCACACCCAAAAATCAATGTCATCAGTTACAAAAGACAAAAGCAGAAATGATGTCCAGGATGCTCTGAAACACAATGAAAGTAAATGGTTAATATCTGTTAAAATTTACAGTAAAAAAATGGCAGCTATGGCTGTTAGAACTTTATAAAGTTTTACAGATTGAAATTAAATGTACAATAAAAATGTATTTTATTAACTAAAACTAAAAACCATCAAATGTGAGCTGTCAATGTGAATGTCATTTTATGTTTTTTTCACTGTAAATTATAAGATAACATTCTTTTTCTCTCCCAAAACGTCAAAGTATTTTACTGTAAAATTACATGAAATGCCCCATTACAGTTTTCACTGCAAGGGAACTCAGTGTTAACTAATTAACAGGTTTTTATTGTACAGTCCTCTTACCATTAGAATTGTGATCATTTTACATGTCATATACAGTAGAACAAATTTAAAGTAATTTTATCGTGCTTCTTTGTCCATTTTGAAGCCTGACAGACCTAGTCCCCATCCACTTTCATTGTATAAAAGAGAGCAGTATGAAATCAAATCTTCTCCTTTTGTGTTTTATGGATAAAATTTGTTTTCAAACAAAATAAGTAAATGACAAAGACTTTTTTTGGTCAAGTGTCTCTTTAAAATGTGATTCTGATGTCATATAAGAAATGATGTCTTAAAGGGATAGTTCACCCAAAAATGAAAATTCTCTCATTAATTACTCACCCTCATGTTGTTCCAAACCCGTAAGACCTTCGTTCATCTTTGGAACACAAATTAAGATATTTTTGATGAAATCCGAGAGCTTTCTGATCCTGCATAGACAGCAATGCAACTACCATGGAAGAGAAGGAATTGTTGAGTAAAGTCATTATTTGTTATTTCTTTCCGCACAGAAAGTGTTCTTGTAGCTTCGTAAAATTAAGGTTGAACTACTGATGGCACATGTACTATTTTAAAAACATCCTTACTACATTTCTGTACCTTGAACGTGTCAGTTGCGTTGCTTTTTTTATAGCTAACCAAAAAACAAAAAAAACAAAGGCAATCCTTTGTTATATCTTCCAAATAGATGAAATACGTAAAGACGAAACAATGATAAATGTAGCTTGTTTTCCATCAGCTGTAGCCTAAATATTACAAGAGGAGAAAAACAACATGATTGACACATTTATTGTCACATACAGCAAATGTCACAGAAAGTGTCTCACCTAATTTAGCACAGAGTAACTTTTAATTGAATCGTTTTATGAGGGATTTGAAGTCCTGGTTTGTTTGCCTGACACTCTACACTTGCGGATAAAAAGGGACTTGTGGGAAATTCACCTCAATTTGTTGTTTGTTTGTAGTTTCTGTTTGTTTGACCTTACTGGCTTTTGAAAAGAAAATGGGGGATTTTTTAGTTTCCTATTATTTATATATATATATATATATACACACACATACAGTGGTGGCCAAAATTGTTAGAACACTAGTATTTTCAGCTTCTAAAAAATGGTTTTAAGTCAGTTATTTCTGTCTTTTGCTATGGTGTGTTAGTAGGAAATATCAGTTTACATTTCCAAACATTCATTTTGCCATTAATTGTAATAATCCAGTGAGATTTTTGTTTGCACAAGGAGTCTGACAACAGCCAGTGCTCCACACAGAGATCTAATCTCATCATCATCCAGTTCGTCTGGAATGACATGAAGAAACAGAACAAACTGAGACAGACTAAATCCAGAAGAACCGTGGTAACGTCTCCAAGATGCTTCAAGAGACCTACCTGCAAAGCTACAGAACTGTGAAAAGTTTTAGGCAATTGTGTAAAAATGCTGTAAAATGAGGATGCTGTAAAAAATAATGTCATAAATAGATTTTATTTATCAATTAATTTCTATTAACTAAATTAAATGAACATTTGGTGTGACCACCCTTTGCGTTGAAAACAGCCCTAGGTGCACTTGCGCATAGTTTTTCAGGTAGCTTTGCAGGTAGGTCTCTTGAGGAATCTTGGAGACGTTGCCACAGTTCTTCTGGATTTAGTCTGTCTCAGTTTGTTCTGTTTCTTCATGTCATTCCAGAGAGACTGGATGATGGTGAGATCAGATCTCTGTGTAGAGCACTGCCTGTTGTCAGACTCCTTGTGCAAACAAAAATCTCACTGGATTATTACAAATAAATGAATGTAATTCCTACTGACACACTACAGCAAAAGATAGAAATAACTCACTTAAAATCATTTTTAGCTGGTGAATATTCTAGTGTTCTAATAATTTTGGCCACAACTGTATGTATGTATGTATGTGTGTATATGTGTATATATTCTTTTCTGTAAAGGAAAAAAAAAGCAGTAGAGAAAAAAAGTTGAATCCTTTACCCCCAGTTTATATATAAAGCAATCAAAGTTTTCCACGCTTTTGTTTACGAGATTTTTCCCTGTACTCTCCCATGCCGTGAGTGCTGCTATATGTCTTCTCCTCAGGAGATGTAATTCATCTTTGTAATTTATCACAGTTTTCGGCCGTTGAGCTCATTAATTAGTTCTTCCACTTGCCTTTTAACTGTCATGGCAACATCGCAGCTAGACTCTTGGCGTCACACAGGGCTTTCAAAATTAGCATCGCAGAGTGTAATTTCTTATCAGGGCATTTTAACCTCGTATGTCACCTTTCTACAGTCCCGCTGCTGTTATCTAATGGATAGCGAAAGCCTTTTGTTTTGTAATTAGCGATTCATTATCTAAATGAAAAGAGCATTGTGTGAATGGCCATGTTTGTTTACTGTCACTCTTATTACTTGACACATTATTACAATGTGAAGCGAAATGTGTTCCTGTTGATGCATTTCTTTTCTCTGATGCTTTTTGTCCCTCCAGGCTTTGTCGTTTCTCTATTCAAATCTTAGTTTTGGGAGTAAAATGGTTGGCGAAGTGAGAATTACACACTTAGAGAAGTCATTGTATTATAATTCAACATTTTCCAGAGAACTGTCTGATGAAAGATTGTGCAAGCCTGACTGCACTTATAAAAATTCACAATGATTACGCAATGCAGTTCTCAAGAGACTTCTTGGCATGCACTTCAGTTCAGTACGCTTTACAGGTGTGTGGTTTCATATTCAGTGAACTAATGCAACTAATGCAAGACCTTCCAAACCCACTGTTAATTTAGTTCAAGTGGTAACGGTCAAACGAATACTGTTAATAAAAGCTAAAGTGGGCCTGTGTGTATCATATTCGATAATACAACCACTTTTATTCACCATCTAGAACAAAAGACATATATCTTAATGTTTTTAACCACACAGATACAGACTTTAATAGGCTACCTAGAACCCTTTGCTCCCTTAGTCTGGTTACATTAGTGCCATTTTTCAAAATTTTACTGTCAAAAAAAGGTCAGTGAACACACACCGGAGCAGTGGGCAGCCAATGCTGCAGTGCCCAGGGAGCAGTTGGGGGTTTGGTGCCTTGCTCAAGGGTCTCACCTCAGTCGTGGTATTGACGGTGGAGAGAGCGCTGGACATTCACTCACCCCACCTACAATCCCTGCCGGACCTGAGACTCGAACCCACGACCTTCGGGTTACAAGTCCGACACTCTATCCATTTGACCACGACTGCCCAATTGTACACTTGACAATAATTGTACAATTAGTTAATTGTTAATACGTTTTTACAAACTATTCTGGCATGACAGTACACAAATAAACCACAACATTAACACTGATATTATAAAATTTAACACAAGCATATGTGTGAAAGAATGTGAGCATGTGTGTGAATGAGTGAGTGTGAACTCCATTTCTACTTACAGTTTGTTTCATAGTCCATGAACACATACAGAACATGCATCACTGCCAGTTTTCATGATCTCTTTAGGATAATTGATGTAGTCATGAAGAAGCCCCATCAGCACAGCTAAAGCATGTAACATGTTTTACATTATCCAGGGCAGCCTCCTACTTTAAAACCACTGTTGCATCAGTTTGGGGGAAAGGTCATTTTCCTCTTTGACCAGCATTGATCCCAGTCACCACCTGTTCTCCATTTTCAGACGGAGGTGCATCCACATCAGTAAGGGTAGTTAAATAGTCTATTTTATCATTTCAACCACTTTGTGTGGTTGTTTAATGTCTCTGTCTACCACAGAGCTCCAATGGCAGCACCAGGGCATTTAAATTTTTTTAAATAAATATATTGCTTTCAGAAAGCTACTTCTTTACTTTAAAACCTCACAAATTTTCATGAACGTGGAGGGCTGCTCTGGCGGGTTCACCAAAAAAAGAAAATTGTCATAACTCACTCTCCCTCATGTTGTTCCAAACGCATACAAATTCTGCTAATTTTTGGAACACACACAAAAAAAAAAAATTATTTCAATGGAATAACAAAAAATGATGATAGAAAATTAAAAATGTCTTAATTTGTGTTCCGAAGATAGACAAAATTCTTTAGGTTTGGACGGCGTTAAGGTGAGTAAATGATTTTTGTATAAACTATTCATTTGAGAAACGAAGACCAAAAATGATGACCCTCCAAATCAGACAACTCCGAAGTTGGTTTGAGTTCTGCAATGAAAAACACAGACATCAATGGTTTAAATAAAATGTCAACAATTCATCATACTGTTGTTGCATCAGTGTGAAGTAAACAGGCGGGAGACAACGGAAACATTTATTTTCTAAAAATAACTCCCATCAATCTCAAAAGAATGATGCTCTCCTATGTCTCTGGCTTTCAATATCTACAAAAAAACAAACATTCTTTTGCTCTTAGTCAGAGAAAAGTTGATAACGTGGAATTATGAACTTTACATGCCTTAAACTGTCTTTCCCTCTCTTCTGAAGAAGCTGAGAAAATCGCCTCCTCACACAAGCAGGCCTCTATGTCGTTAACCACCGGCGCAGGCACAATGAAGACACAAACCTCAGCAAGTCTGAAATATTACATGCAAAACATTACTTTTAACAATTAGGCTAGTCTTTATTACAAAACACTGTTTCCTTTGGGAAACTACATTCAGTTTAATCGCGAAAAAGACACGAACATGTAAATCTGTTAATAACCCTCTATTAACACCTCAAAAAATGTAAATATTGTAAAATCTTCTGTAAATATGACGTAAGAAACTCACTAATGTTATATTACAAGTATCTCTTCCGTTCAGTAAAAGAGGCCGTTAAGACTATTTCTGAGGCAAAATCCGCATCCGCGTATTTTTCAATATAAGCTCTTTTCGGACTTTTTCCACCTTCCGTGAACTCTCAAAATACTCCTGGACACAAACAATGAATGATGACTATAAATTTTTAATCTTTACTTACCATAAACCATCTTTCACTCGCTTCCATTTGAAGACACTGAGAAAATGGCAGCTTCTCACACTGGTGTCGTCCGTTGTTAACATGGCATGCGTGCTCTCTTTCATGTCCGCGTTCCCAACCCAGCACCGCTGGGTTATAGATTAAGACCAATTTTCAACCCAAATTGGGTTAAATCAACCCAAGTCTTTACCCAGCAGTCTCAACTGTGAAAGGCTCTGTGAAGTCATCCATGACTGTAAACGGAGATAAGAAAAACACTGAACACATTCTAAAAAATAATGGGTGAAAAAGAACTATTTCTGGGTTATTTGGCAACTCAGCACTGGGTAAATATTGGACAGAACACATGCTGGGTTATTTTGACCCAGCTTGTTGGGTTTTATACACTAACCCATTTGCTGGGTTGTTTTTTGACATAGAGCTGGCACAGTTTACCCAACATTTTGCTTCACAAGATGTTACAGTAGTTGATGGACTAGATTATTGTGATGTTTTATCAGCCGTTTGGACTCTCATTCAGGCGGCACCCATTCACTGTAGAGGATCCATTGCTGAGCAAGTGATGCAATGCTAAATTTCTTAAAATCTGTTCGGATGAAAAATCAAACATCTTGGATGGCCTTTTTTAGTTGAACTATTTTGGTAAGCTATGATTTTGCCTCAGATTTGTGTTTTTATGCTTGCTGAAAGTACTGTGTGAAACATGCTCACAAAAATTCCATTGGAATCAGTTGTAAGTCGAGTCACCCATGTGATTCCCTTGAGAAACATCTATTTGTGTAGCCTGTAGATTTCTCGCCTTAGTAGAGTATTGCAAAGCAGTTGTTTGGTTAGGATGCTGTCTTAGAAGGCAGTATTTACGCAGTACACGGCACAAGAGTTTGTGCTAAATAATTAAGTTCATTGTATTAAGTCCCTCAGAACTTAATGGTAATATTGCATCACAGTGTCTTTGCTGTTTTCGTAACGTCAGCCAGTTTAGAAAGTCATTTTACCCCCTGATCGCTGCTCATGTTGTGATTGTAATAGAGAGTGTGTTCTCAATTCACTCTCAACTAATAAAACGACTAGTACATTACAGTAAGATGACTTCTCAGTCGAATTGCTTTTTGAATTAGTGTTTCGTACACAACAGAATTAACAGTAAAACCTTGATGCGCTCTTTGAGGATAATGACTGTGATAATGACAATATGTGAAAGTCATTCTTTCATCAAATGCAGCCTAGACTTTCATTTTTCCATCCCCTGAATTAGGGATGTGCCCGAATAGCGAATCCGTATTCGGAAAGGCACGGAAAACGAATAATGCGTTCTACAGAGCCACAAAAGGGACATATGCTAGCAGTGGCCTTTTACATAAGAATACATAAAATTTCACTTACCACATAAACAGAGAGAGGTAAGGAGAGCTGACTGATAGGACGATGTTGAATGATTTGCAGATCCTGAGCACCACTGACAAACATCTAATCTTGTGAAATGTGTGGTAAGTAGTGCTGCTCCATAGTAGATTAGGCTGTGTGTGATCGCGAATCTCAAAAGTGAAAGTAAAAAGCAAACGCGCATTTATACATGATTTCAATGTCCCGCATATTAATAACGGCTCCCAGATGCCCACAATTTATATACAGGATAATTACCCAACGATATAATTGTGAGAGAAAGCACTGAAATATATTTTTCTCTTATATATCGTATTTATTCCCTTTAGGGTTGCCGTAGTACACATCATTACCTTTCCAAATACCGTATTCGGATTTGGGAACATCCCTACTCTGAATACATCTACATCTAAATGCAATAAACTAAAGGACAGTCTTTGTGTTTCTGTCTGCATAGCATCCCCCCTTTCCAGATCACTGTTCACTGTCTTGGCAGTGATTCGATCCCTGTCTTTGTCTCTCTTTAGACTCTCCACAGGTGTGCAGTTGCCAAGGAGACTTATGTTCAAGGCTAGACGTCCCACATATATTCATATTCTTCAGACTAGCTTGGATATTTCAGCTACTGCAATGCATGTTTTAGCAATTCTGTTCTTTGCATTTTGAACTGCCAGTGTTTGTTGAAGTTAAAGTGAGCGTGAAATCAAATATAGTTTGCTCTCCATGATGGAGTGCAACATTAGTAAAAAAAAAAAAAAATCACATTCATTTTCTTCATAAGATGTAAATGTTTCAATGAGCTCGCTGAGTGTTAAGTGTTGTATGGTCTACCTACATGCTTAAACTGCTTATGTATTTGTGTTTAGCTCAATATTTTTCTATAAACTATATTGTTTTATACTTCTATAAGTCAGTCATTTTATACTGTTCAGCCATTTATACATTTTTATTAATGTATAATTTGCAATGCTCTATAGCGCACAGACTTGTATTTTTGTATTTTTTTCATGTTTCTTGATTGTGGTCAGTTTTGTGCAGTCTTGTTTTTTTTTTCACAATCCAATCAATTCCAAATGGACAAAATAAAGTTTAGATCAGTGTAGATTTTTAATTCAAATTGATATATATTCTTCAAAACTTTAGAGTCAATAAGATTTTTTTAAAATGATTTTGAAAAAAAAAAAAATCTCCAAAGTTGCAGGTATTTAACAAAAATACAGTAATATTATTAAATAGTTTAAGTAACTGTTTTCTGTTTTAATATATCTTAAAATGTACAATCCTTGATACGGGATTTTGTATAGAGAGTTCAAAAGAACAGCATTTATTTAAAATATAAATGTTTTATAAATTATTTTATAATATTAGATTGAAGATAATATGTAAATATATTATAAATTCAGTCATTTATTTTGGCTTTGGTGCAGTGACAAACAGATCATTTAATTTTGCAAACAACATATTCCCTTCATAATATGACGCTTATTAGATTTATGGAGGTCTCATGAGGTTTCAGTTCCAGTTATACATTCATATATATTAACTTACTAGTCTGTCTAAAATGTAATATTGTCAGAACTGTATTGCTTCAATATAGATTCCTTATTTCTGAAATTGCATCAAAACGCTGTGTGGCTGTAACAAAGGAGTAAGCGATAGCGGGTGAAACCGCAGAGGCACCTCGACTGTCAGCTCAACATCCTCAGGCGTTCTGATGGACTAACTCACACTGTCAGTTCCAATGTGGCTTTCCACCAGAAGTCAGACATCACTCTGACATTACAATGCAGCCCGGCTTGCCACACATGACAGTGACTGATGTTCGTTCTTGTAAATGACTCGTCTTTTATGGAGGTGACGACTTTCTTGGTCTCGTGGCGCCTCTCGTTTCACCTCATCACGCTGATTGGTCGATGTGTCTGTTCGTCTTTTTCTGACGTGGGTGAACACCAGCCTGTTCCTCAGAGGCATCATTTGACTTCTTGTTGTCAGGTTTCTGGACGTTCTCGTTGTAAATGATTTACCCCAAGGACAGTCAGATGTTGCACAGGTTTCAAATTAGGTGTTTTATGGAAGCACACAATGACAAATAGTTGGACTTTGTATTGATAGAACAGATTTCCCAGTTTGATTTAATTTCAGTTCACAAGCTCTTGATTTAATTTTGATTTCTATTTCAATTCGATTTGATCTGATTCTGATTCACAAGCTCTCATTTAAATTCTGATGAAGATTTAAATTTGATTTGATTCTGATTCTCAAGCTCTCAATTCTATTCTGATTCCAAATTGATTCATTTTGATTCTCATTTACAAGCTCTCGATTCAGTTTTGATTCTGATATCAATTTTATTCTGATTGACAAGCTTTCAATTAAATTCTGATGATTTAAATTTGATTTGATTCTGATTCTTTAGCACTCAATTCCCTTCTGTTTCTGATTCCAATTTGATTTGTTTTGATTCTGAATCACAAGCCTTTTGATTCAATTCTGATTTCATTTAGATATTCTGATTTCATTTCAATATGATTTTCTACCGATTCTCATGATCTGAGATTAATTTTGATTCTGATTCCAATTTGATTCATTTTGATTCTCATTTACAAGCTCTTGATTCAGTTTTTATTGTAATTTCAATTTGATTATAGTTCAGTTCACAAGCCTTTTGATTCTGGTTTCAATTTTATTCTGATCGACAGGCTCTCGATTCAGTTCTGATTTCAGTTTTATTCTGATTGACAAGCTCTCGATTCAGTTCTGATTTCATTTCATTGGATTCCAATTCATAACCTCTCTCGATTTGATTCCAAGTTGTTTAAATATACATTCATTTGAAAATATTTCAGGTACAGGACATTTTTTATATATCTCAACTAATGCTGTAAACTAAAATTGTATTTTATTTTTTATTTTTTTATCTGAATCAGTTAGATTTAAGTCTTTTTTCCCAGTTTGATTAAATTAAATTCTGATTCTGATTCCAGTTTAAATTGGATTAGATTCAGTTTCAATTCCCAAGCTCTCAATTCAATTCTGATTTCAAGTAAAATTCAGAAATAACACACTACATGCATTTTGCAATAATTATATTGGAGACATGCAACAAACAATGTTTAGTGAATTTTCTTCCCAAATCAACTGAAAAGTTTTAGTGTATAAGAATCAATATTTTCCCTCACCCCTGTTAACTATCCAAACCTTGAAATGTCCATTAAAATCTTGTGAAAAACCACAAGGTCAGTCGGAAAAAGAAGCATTTATGTATGTGCACATGTATGTACTGTATGTCCCCACGTGCTTATTTGTTGAAGTGTGCAGGTGTATATACAGTATGTGGGTGAATCTAGAAAGATCACGAGCACTTTCACCTGTTTGCATACAGCCACATGATCAAGCTATTCAAGCAACACTGAATGAACCTTGAATGCATTTGCAATCTTCTAACTCTCATTCACTAAGCAATCTGTGCGAATGGACGACCGTCGTCATTAACGTATTGATTTTCCCTGACAAAGAGCCGGCACTGGCTACAGGATGATTTTCAGTGCCAAGCAAAATGAAAAATCCCCAATTTATTTCAATTTGCTCAGCACTTCAGGCTGAAGATTCGTGTATGCGTGTGTGTGTGTGTGTGTGTGTGTGTGTGTGTGTGTGTGTAGATGCAGTTTTAGATGAAGTATTTACCCTGAGCCAGGACAGATTACACTGGGTCTAACAGACCTAAGGCTGTAATTAAACCCACTGAGAAATCAGGCCAAACACTAAGGCGGCCTCTATTTCCCAGAGACAGGCTGAAACTTCAGCTTTTTAAAGGCCACAATACGGGCTTAAGAACCTCTCCAAAACTCTAATCAGGCACAATAGACATTTATTCCCTCCCATTTTTCACAAAGCAATAAAAGATTCCAAATAAACTCATTTTACCTTAAAGAAAGTCCTCAAGGTTTGTCTTTAGATGCTGTCGGCCCCAGTTAAGGATGTTTGGATGAGTTCTTATTGTCATAATAGACTGAATTACTGTAGGATAAAGACCATTGAGTAGCTTGTGTGTGATGTACATTTGCTTTGGAAAGCATGTGTTGAAGGCCGTGGAAACAATTGAACTTGAGAATGAATCATTATTGTGAGTTGGCAATGAACTGGTTGATGAGTTGATTGAATGACTCATTCATGAAGCTTAGCACATGGGTGTGAAGCAACACAACCAAATGATAATAATAACTTTGAATAAATAATAATAGAAAAGTCTTTTGAGGATCAGTTTAGCATATTGGAATGATTTCTGAAGGATCATGTGATGCTGAAAACTGGAGTAATGATGCTGAAAATTCCGTTTTTCATTACAGGAATAAATTGTATAAAGCATTGCATTTCAAATCTATTAAAATAGCACATTTATTTTAAATTTTTCTAATATTTTACAGTATTACTGTACTGTATTTTTGATCAAATAAATGCAGTCTCAGGGAACATACAGTATGAGTTCTTTCAAAATTTGTTAGGCTGCCAGGGACACACCCTTCGACGAAAACTCAAGATCTACGCAATTTCAAATCACAAAGGCCTTTAGATTAGACTGACCAAATATAATGTTGATGTCATTAAATCTCTAGGAGGAGTTCGTTATAGTGTAAAACATGCCACTTCCTGTTGCCAGCTCACAGTTTCGTGAGTATTGGAGCATGTGTAGGCCCTCAAAAATACGATTCACTTTGGAGAAGAAGAAGAATCGGAAGAATAATAATAAACAGCAATTCCAAGAGGGTCTTCGTACCATTGGTGTTCGGGCCCTAACCAGTAAATTATTGGCATAGTCTTCATTGCATTATTATTAGATGTAATACATACAATAATACTGTTTGAGTCCACCTGATCTCATGACGAAAACATACCTGTGGGAACTTGTTCGCAAGATGCGAAATGCGTACCAGTTAATACATATCACTGCAGTCATATCACTACAGAAATGTCAACTAGATGCTGTAAAACATCAAGCACTTTCGTACACATTTATGATTACAGCTCCATATGTTTTGCTTTCCAGCCATAACAAGCTCAGTAGCTTAGCTCAGCCTGCACAGAATTGGACTTAGGATGCAGAATCCTTGGGTACGAATCCCATCAAAAATATGACTCACAATGAAAAAGCTGAAAGATGAGAGATCGAAAAACAAGCTAAAACGGCATGCTTGCAAATGCGTTTTTACGTCACATTTGCTTTTGTTCATACTATCGAGTAGGTTTAGGTATAGTGCAGATGGTACGTTATTTTAAAACATTAGACTTATAGCGCCACTCAACAGACATTTCAAGTCAGAACTGCGGTGACACGTATAAAACCAACATTACAAAAAAACAAACAATCTTTTAGCACCACCCAGTGGACATTTCACATTGAATATCTCACGAAATGTACATGGCGGTACGTATTTCACATCTTGCGAAAAAATGTTCCCACAGGTACATTTTTGTCATGAGATCAGGTTGGTTTGAGAAGCAGGTTTGTAACTAAATACAGTTTTGTTTTGTTTTTGTCTTTTGTTTTGTTTGTATTACTTGTATTGATGGTTTTTTTAGTTAAATCAAATATTTGTCATAATGCAATTCCGTCATTCTCTGACACTGTTTCAACACCTGCTGGAATTGTTTAGCAACTGAACAGTTAAAAAGCCATCCAAGCTTCTGAATACAAAAACTACGGATGGTCCCGGTGCTATATTTCAAGATGTTCACAGAGATGCATTGTTCTCTTTTAAAATCTTGCATATTTTCATGCCTAACTTGGTCTGAACAGGTGTTTTGAGTTCACTGAATCTATGAAAACAGGCACTTTGCAGAGTGTGAAAAGATCAGGGTTCAAATTTGATGAAATTTGCTAATGGAACAGTCAAAGTAAAATTTGTGGACTTCCTGCCGTGCGCCACGTAGCCTATTTTCAGAGAAGCTGCAAATGTGCTGTACAGTACAGTTTTGAAAATATCATCCTGCTTATGTTTTTGAGGAAAAATGAATATGTGACTGTACTGTGATCATAACACCTGCAAAAACTTTAATTATGTTGTCAGATAGTTCATGATGATTTTTTTTAAAATAAAATCCTGCGCGGTTTTAATAAAGCACACAGTGCTTGATGAGACCCTCAGTTACACAGCTATTGTCTTGAAAAGTTAAAAATAGTCTTCTCCAATGGAGCCGGGTGGCGTGCGAAAGCAGAAGGCTCACTAGGCTTTATAAACTGTCTAATTAAGTTCGTAGCAGTTGACGTGAGTCAAGTGGCTTATTTCTCCCGATGCTTCAGGAGTACAAGTATTTTGAAGCTGGATGATAAATCCGTAAGCTCTCTGCAGCGTTACCGAGGAACGAGCGGCCCTTAGAGTCACACGCAAGTCAAGAATGAATTAATCAGAGCACAACATGACGAAGGAATGAGGACGTGTGTGTGTGTGTGTGTGTGTGTTTGTGTTTGTACATGTAACTGTGTTTTCCACATCATTTCTGTAGCATTGGCTGATGACTCTTTGATGCCCTTGCTTGAGCGTTCACCTCAGCATGAGCTGCGATCAATCGAGATGCTTATCTGAGAAGAAGATGCCAAACTGGAAGGACATTTGATTGTCATTAGAGATATAAGATTAAAATCTTTGCTCACATGTCAGTCAGTCAGTGTTACGACCGTGCACCGCCAGACTAATTTACAGTTATCTTGTAAGATTTAAGAATTGATTTTATATACTTCATTCCAATTAGAACGCTGTTCGACCAATTGGAATGAAGTATGTACAGCAGTCCTTGAGTTTGATTGGTCGAACAGCGTTCTAATTGGAACTGTTTTCTGTGGCAGAGAAAAAAAAAATGAACCAACTGGCCAAATTTTGCCAAAACGTAACTAACTTTGTAAGTTTTGTTTTGTTTATAGAAGCAATATCATACTTTCATTCAAGCTTATACTGAATATTAGTATTGCTTTTTTTGTGGCTGATACCAATTTATTATTATTTTTCATTGCTTAATTTTAGATTTTTGACACGAATAAATGATCACTATACTACAAAATAAAAACAAAATGCGTTATTATTATTATTATTATTATTATTGTTGCTATTATTACTTACTACTATTTTTACCTATTTGTTTTATTTATTAGTTATATTTATGCAAAGTTGTTTTACATGTTTTATGGATGCAAATTTATTTTCATGTTTATTTTGCGCTACTGCATGGGTTTATTTATAACTTGAGAATGAAAAAAATGTAATTATCTCTTTAAGTTTTGGGGGGAAAAAATTATACATTACATTGGAAAAAATACATACAGCATTACATTACAAACAGTTCATTAAGTTACTTTACCTAAATACATTTTTTTTTTTTATATTCAAGAAACAATAATCAAATAAGTTGAAAAGCATGAATATCTGTTCAGTTTCAGTACAACAAGGCTTTTGCTTGACTGATATTAATTAAAGTTAGTTTTCACAGGATTTCTTATCTTAAATGAAATGTACATCCGATATGGATCTTGCATGTATCATTGCATTCATTAGCACATATGTTTCTTTCACATTTGTGAAAATGGCGGCGGCGCGTTCGGACGCAGCGGCTACTCCGTGTCCAAAAGACGGTGTTTTTATGTCTGTTAGTCTCATCTCCTCGTCTTCAAACTGTCTCAATTTATTGCAAAATCATCAGATAAACACTCGGAAACACATCTACGATCGCCAGAGCCTTCTGGAAATCGGCAGAGTGTACAAACATCAGCTTTCACCTTCGACTACCGAGAAGCTACGAGGCCTCTGTCTGCTGCTGAAGCCGAACCCCGAGACCGCGGCCTCGCCTACTGACGCTACCCGCACAAAGCGGCGACGCCGGCGGTGTGAGAGGGGACAGAA